>JBAMJV010006553.1:0-39202 GCA_037951105.1 Echinarachnius parma
GAGAAGGCATTTCGGGTTGATATGTTTTGATTTGTAAAATCATTGTTTTATGCAAATTAAGCAGCATACTTCCTTTTGTCACAGTATATCTTGAATATTTGTACGCGTCATCCAATGACAAAAGGAAGCAACTCTTGATAATCTAAGAAGTCAGTATTGTGTGAGTACGTGCGTGTGTGTGTTTGTGAGTGTATCCATGTGTATGTGTGTATATACGTTTGTGTGTATATTTATGTGCAAATATATGTGTATGTATGCGTGTGTGTGAGTGAATGTGAGTATGTGTCAGTGTGTGTATGTGTTAGTGTGTATTTACTCATGTATGTGTATATGTGCGTGTTTGTGTGTGTATGCGTGTGTATATATGTGTATGTTTGCACGTATGTATGTCTGTGTGCATATATTTGTGTGTGTTTGCATGCGTGTGTGTGTGTGTGCGTATGTGTGTGTGTGTGCGCGTGTGTGTGTGTGTGCGTATGTGTGTGTGTGTGTGCGCGTGTGTGTTATGTGCGTTTGTAAGTGTGTGTGTGCGTTTGTGTGTGTGTGGCTATGCCGTGTGCGTGTTTTTGTGTGTGAGTGCGTGTGTGTGTAGGTGTGTCTGTGTGTTTGCTTGTGGGTGTGTGTGTATGTGCGTGTGTGTGTTTGTTTGCGCGTATGTCTGTGTGTGTGCGTATGTGTGTGTGCGTGTGTGTGTGTGTGTGTGTGTGTGTGTTTGTATGTGTGTGTACGTGTTTGGTTGTGCATGTGTGTGTGTGTTTGTGTTTGTGTGTGAGTCATTGGCAAAGCCAGGTAAAACAACATTTCATCAAGTTATTCATTTTCTGCAAAATTCCCCACACAAATGTCTACATGTGGGACAATAATAAACACATAGCATCAGAACTTGTGCTGTGAAAAAAAAAGAAAACGTTATATTTTGTATTCACAGTCAGCATTTTGATTGATAAATGAAATGGGTTTTAAATGTATATATATACTTCAGTCAAAATACACTAACGTTTCCTTCAGATGTGCAAATAGATCAGCGAATTTCAGCATTTTCTGTATCAATTCTGGTGCAGTGGTTGACAGACATTCAAGGAGAAAAGTGAGCTGCACTTAGGCGCGCTCTGATTGGCTGATTGGGAGATCAATGCACACATGCCACTTCCATGCTGATAGGTGATTGGCTGATTGAGTTGCTTCCTTTTGTCAGTGTTTTATGAGGAAATCTTTAGAGTTGCTTCCTTTTGATATATCTATATTTCGGAAATTAGGGGTCCTGTGACCTCAATTTATTCACCATCATGTAGAGCATACAAAAAATACCCCAAATCAAGAAAAAAGTCGATTTTGATAAATTCAGAGTTGCTTCCTTTTGTCATGGGACGGCAGTATAGCGTTCTAGGTCCTGTATCGCACGCCCCGTTCGCCGGCCTTTCGCATCGGGGCGCCGCGGCGACCATCACGCTCATCTTTCGTTCAAAATTCTGTTCGGAGTCGCGCTAACACATGGAGAGAAGTCGAGAAGGCGCATATATCACTGATTTTTTGCGGAATGAAGGGAAAATCCATAATTTTAATCCACCCGATAGTTGGATCACATATTGGAGAGTGAATTGGTGGTAAGTACCGTATCATATGTATAGTTTTAAGCACACAAATAATAATTTGCAGTCCAGTATCAGAAGGACCTAGAACGCTAGCGCCTCGCGCTAGCGTTCTCTAAAAAGTGATACCCGGGCGTCAAACACTTTTATATAATATTTTGAAAGCAAATTTCACAACAATTAGAGCATTTGAATGGGAATTATTATTATTTCCCATGCTTTTTTTTGATGATCTTTCATATGGAATTGAAATCAACCAAATCCGTTACAATTATTTTTTTTTTTTTTGGGGGGGGGGCACTTTGGAAATTACCAATACTCAAGGTTACCTTTAAGCTTGGTTGGGGTTTCATATATAATTAGAGGTGTCGTTTCTCTATGATGATATAACAGTGGGTTGGATGGTAATCGTTTGCTTCTTTCGTGGTTTTCATTCTTATAACACAGATATCCCTTTGGTGCGGAACTCACAGGGGGTACAGTGCTGTGTTGGTGCTTTAGTTCGTTTAAGTTATGGTTAATTTGATTAGCAACTTCTAGGCTAGGTTTTCTTATGTTAAAGTAATGCCTGTAAAGTGTCTAACTCCACGAAAAATACTTGGAGCTTCCTCGTTTCTCTTCTGCCGTGTTGTTTAGCTTATGGTAAGAGAAGAATAGAAATAGGGTTAGATTTGTTCAAATGTCACTTTAGTATAAAGATAATTATCATTGAAAATCATTATTTCAAAAGCGTTAGCTAACGCTTTTGATAAAAAGTACAATTGCCATAGCTGAACACGTCCGGCCAGCGCGCGTGGGAAACCTTAGCCTAGCGCGCAAATTCCACGAATTATGTACCGTCTGTATATATACACGTTTGCGGAATTCGTCAACTTCGAACGACTATTACTGCAACAAATCTACGGCAGGCCATCAGTATTCGGTGATAAAATATGAACTCAATATTCGTTTTTTTCACTAGGTAAACAGTGTTCGTTTTCTTTCAAACTTTTACAAATCTTTCAATTGTATTTTACAATGATATTGATATAAGATTGAAGTCTCAAATGTCATTTTGTGCAATATCTAACACTTTACAGGCATCACTTTAAGCTACACATTTTTAGAGCATCACTTGCCTCTTATTATTATTTTTTTGTGTGTAAATAAAGTCTCTTTTGGTTACAATTTTATTATTTAAGTTTCTAGCATCTTCCTTTATTGATTTTCCCGAGGTCGAAGTTAAATCCTTAAACATATTCAGTCTATTCGCTTCCCCCGCTGTTTAAATATCGAGAAGTAACTTTCCTCGGTCAAATCCGCTTGACTCAAACTTGATCTACAACTTCGGAAATAACCCACGATTGAATCTTGACCTGGCTGTGACCTTCATCCAAGGCAAACCTTTTGTCCTCGAAGAAAGGTGACGTCATCAGTGGTACAACTATTCTAGTTGCCAATCACGAAAAAACATATTTAAACCTGGCGCAATGTAATCCCTTTTTGCTTAAATGTTTGGTTTACCACCTTGTTCCATCATCCACTTAGTACTCTCGACCCTCGCTCACTGGACTAATTCGCCGCAAATATAGTCAGCTGAAGGGGGAAATTTAAGTGATATAGTGTGTGTATAATATCCCCAACAAGTACATATATGCCCACAAGGAAAACGGTTTTTAGAAAACACAAATTTACGGTTTTTTCGCAGGGACATTATACCAGTGTATGGATTTGTAATACTCACTTCAAATACATCTGAAGTAAGAATACATACCGTATGTCCCAAACAAATTACAATCGGACTTTCTGCAAAAATAAATTTGTAGATAGTAGATCAATCATAATGCTATTTCAGGGTATGAACATATACAAATTTTCCTACATCTTGCAGAAAACGCTATTAGATTTACTGGGCATGGAAGCAGGTCTGGAGGCGCCGGCCTAGAAGGATGACCGCCTACTGGAATAGTCGTCAGGTTGTCTGATTAGAACCACTGGGTTAAACTTCTGATCAGGAGCTGCAGTATCTGTAGCTCCTAGGTTTGGGAAGTCATCCGACCCGGCAATCTGCTCAACATTCTACACCTCTAATATTGTCACTCGCGTGTCCGTGGTCAATGCCATGTTCTGCAGATTCTCAGCAGCCTTCGCCTGAGACTGCATGGACAGCAGCTTCATGTCAGCCATTTCGCACTCGAGCTGCAGCAGCCGCCCAAGCAGTACTGAAACGTCCAAGTTATCAAAACCCGCAGGTAGGAGCTTGTCCAGCTCTTTGGCAACAAAGATAGGGACTATGTCGCCGCACTCCAACAACAGCTTCATGCTGGTCTTGATGTTATTAACATATCTTGATATAATATGTTTCCTATGGTATTAATTTCATTGGCAGTATCAAAATATGCAAATGAATATAAAAAATGAGATTTGTTTCCGACCAACTTTCCAGATGAGTTCTCAAGACTTTTTGTATTGGTTTAGTTTCATGCAAGGTATAATACTGCCAAAGTGATCATCTATCCTAATGAAAACGTGCATGCACTGTGCGTGCATGCACGCACTATGTGTCATAGCCAGTGTAGTAAATATTGTTTTACTCTGGTTCATAATGATAAAAAATTATTCCAATGTGTTCCATTCCCTTTTTTCAATTGATTTGATGAAAGTGACATGATCTATTTTTTGTATTAAAGGGAATTGTTGACATGTGCAAAAAGTGATCAGTGATTGATACAATGTGTATTGTTGTTATTTACTACATGTCTACATGGTGTTGTGTAACAATTTAAAGTTAAATGTACGTTATATGCCCAAGTAAGGAGCAAAGAAGAAAAATGGTATTGATTAACTCAGTGCACTTACTGTGTACACGGTTCTGACGATCTAGTGGATAATTTGATATCTGAACACTTTAATCGTCGATATATTTTTTAACAAAAGGGAAATTTGAAAAACAGAAACCTGTCCCATGCTTTATGGTTTTGTTAATGAGAAAAAAACAAGGTATCAGTGACCCACTAGAATTAAGTACAAAAGCTATGACGTCATGCAAATCTATTCTTTAGAACTTTCAAATTTGAACCTAATTTTCCGAAAGACCATAAGAAATAATGTCTGAATACCCAAAATCAATTGAATATGTAAAGTATTGGCTAAGATATTCTCATCCGAATGAATTTTACTTCAATGTGTAATCAGTTTTATAGTGCTCTGATTCATAACTTTATGAACCAGAGTACTATAGCACTGAGTGTCTTTTGCCAAACCAGTTCATTTTAATAGGCATATCTCAGCCAATACTTAACATATTCATTTGATTTTCGGTATTTGGACATTATTTTTTACGTTTCTTTCGGAAAATGAAGTTCAAATTTGAAAATTAAAAAAATTGATTTTGACGTCAACCTTTGACGTCAGACTTCACACCACTCAATTCCGATTGGATTTTGAGGATTCGGACAATATTACGAAGTCCTTATATTGGATAGTTTCATGTCGTAACTGAGTAATTCATGCACGTAATATTACATTTGACAAAGGTAAAAACAAAGGTAGAACAGGCAGATAAAAATAAGACGTATGGAAACACCACAGGGCATTAGAGAGTCAGAAGTGTGAACCTAATCAATTTGTCTGGTACAATGCGTATTATACTGTACTTGGCATACCGTGGTCGGAATGATTGTAGGGCAAACCAAATTATAGGGGGGCATGTAAAAGTGTTTGGGACACACGTACCGTATGTGCTTCTAATTCTTTACACATATTTCCCACTTGTATTTTTATCATTATGTTTGGCAGATTATTAAAGGGGCATTTGCCACCACCACAGATGTCTCAGAGGGATCAAGGATTTTTCATTTGACCAACACAAGTATTTACAAGTAAGATGTAACTGACTGCATTTCTGGACAAAACCCTGGCAGTCAACCGGTATTATGTATCTAAGTTTTAAAAAAGGGTAACTGAATAAGGATTGGTGAAAAGGGTATTTCGTGGTATTTGGGGTGTAGCAAGTATGACAAAAAGAACAGAAACAGAAAAGGAGTAGATATGAAAACGTCAGAACGTCCTAAAATAGAAATGAAAGGGGCAAAGTGAGGAAACATTAAATCGATTGGACTGTAAAAAAAAAGATGCAGGAATGGAGTTGAAGAAAAATAGGAGGAGGAGATGAAGAATGAGAAGAAAATGAAGAAAAAGAAAAGGGTGAAGAAGAAGAAGATGAGGAAGAAGAAGAAGAAGAAGAAGAAGAAGAAGAAGAAGAAGAAGAAGAAGAAGAAGAAGAAGAAGAAGAAGAAGAAGAAGAAGAAGAAGAAGAAGAAGAAGAAGAAGAAGAAGAAGAAGAAGAAGAAGAAGAAGAAGAAGAAGAAGAAAAAGAAAAAGAAAAAGAAGAAGAAGAAGAAGAAGAAGAAGAAGAAGAAGAAGAAGAAGAAGAAGAAGAAGAAGAAGAAGAAGAAGAAGAAGAAGAAGAAGAAGAAGAAGAAGAAGAAGAAGAAGAAGAAGAAGAAGGAGGAGGAGGAGAAGGAGGAGTAGAATAAAAAGAAGAAGGAGAAGGAGAAGAAAAAGAAAAAAAAAATGATGAGGGTGAGAAGAAGAAGGAGGAGAGGGAACGGGAGTGGGAGGGGAGGAGGAAGGGGGAGGACAAAGGAAATACAAATACGAAGAAGCGAAAGAGAAAGAAGAAACAGACGAAGAAGCAAAATTAAAAAAAGACGTGGAAACAAACGACGACCATACAATCTGATCAAGTAAGTTGGTCAGTAATTGATGCTAAAACTTCCTTAAGGAGTTTGACCTCAATTAGACCATAGGGGAAAATGTAAAGTATTAGTATAAGTATAAGTAGTACTATAAGTAGTAGTAGTATAATTGGTAGTAATAGAAGTATTAGTTGTCAGTGGCGTAGCGTGGTCGGACGGATGGGGGGGGGGGGCACCAACATAATTGTCCCCCTTATGTTTTATATTGTTTTTTCCAAATTATTGGGAGGGGGGCACGTGTCCCCCGTGCCCCCCCCCCCCCCCCCCGTCGCTACACCACTGGTAGTAGTATGAGTAGTAGTAGTAGTAGTAGTAGTAGTAGTAGTAGTAGTAGTAGTAGTAGTAATAGAAGTAATAGTAGTAGAAGTATCACTAGCCGTAGTAGTAGTAGTAGTAGTAGTAGTAGTAGTAGTAGTAGTAGTAGTAGTAGTAGTAGTAGTAGTAGTAGTAGTAGTAGTCGTACTACCTGTCTACAGCGACCACCTGCTCATAACTACCACTCTCCGGTCCTCCCCATGAGAAATCATGTGTTAAGCGTCCTGCGTAATGCGACCACCTGCCTAACGCTACCAGCGACCACTCCGTTTGGGTCCCGGCGTACGTATAAACCTGTGTATAGCGACCAAGGCATCGATCCGGTCGCCTCTGGTCGCTCAAGTCTCCAATTCGGATCATTACAATGCATATTACATACATCATGAGGAACTTCATAAAGACGCTTAATTACCGACACCAATGCTTCAGACTCATACACAGAGATGATACGTGCCCTTCAGTACATGATGCTGATACAGAAATGCGTTTGTTATGACCAAAAAATACATCTTGACCTCAGAATTTAAGGAAACTACACATAACACATGCATGTAAAAATGCAGCTGATTCTCTCATGATGAGTAAATAAATCAAATACATTTTATTTTCGCCTAAAAAGATATAAAACTAATATTTAACATTCAAAATATAATGCCAGTAAATCATTTCAACTTTTGTTGTGGTTATGCATGCCTACAACAAATTTTAAATGATACATGTACTATGGACACGCGCGTTTACAGATGCCACTTAATTACACATGTGCATACAGGCACAATATAATGCGACCAGTCATTCAAAATGGCCGCCAACTTGTCTAATGCGACCACCTGTCTATAGCGACCACTCTTCGCCGGTCCCTTGATTGGCCGCTATAGACAGGTTTGACTGTAGTAGCAGCAGTAGTTGCAGAAGTAGTAGTAGTAGTAGTAGTAGTAGTAGTAGTAGTAGTAGTAGTAGTAGTAGAAGTACTGGTACCAGTAGTAGTAGTAGTAGTGATATACGTTGTAGTAGTATTAAAGTAGTAGTATTAGTAGTAGTAGAGGCAAAGACAAGCAATCAGACGGATATCGTGGGCGCCATGAAACGTATTGCCATTCAAATGTTTGAACAAGAATCGTATTTGGGTGTCGAATCGTTTTACGTAGTGTTTGATAATACTCCATATAGATAAACATGACCTCATCATTTATTTGTTTGCTTGTTTTATTTCCAAATCAATATCTAAAAATACATGAAATTTAAAAGTCAGAACATGACATAGAAAATAATAATCAAAATATGTACACAAAAGTAATTACAATATCTTAATTAGAATATTATATTTCTATGTTGTTATATATAACTGATAATAATTCGTAGGATGGCCCGTTTCAGATCCATCAGTACGAGCTATGATGGATCTGTTCTTCCACGGGGTTCTATTAACAATATTATGGTACAGATAACATACATAGTAAAAAGTCAAGCATTTTCTTATCAATTACAGTGCCCTACCCCTACCCCCTAACACCAACCCCCACCCCCATCCCATCCTCACTCTAAAACCCCCATCACAAACACCCAATCGCATCCCCCCAATTTCCATTTACAACATGAGGGTCATAATAAATCTATAATACACCGTGTCCCAGAAAAAACGAAACCGGGTTTCATGGCAGAAATCTTCTGTCATAATGAATAATTTAATTGATGATATATATATATGCCTGGAAAGCTCTGTGTCTCTTCTTCATTTGATGTGCAACTTATGGCACATACTTCAAGCATGACTGAATTAGAACAATGGAAAGTGGTGTTACGAATATTCAATTTGCACGCATAAATTTGAAGTTTGGGTGAGTTTTAAGAGTTGTAAACGTACTTATTTTTAAAAAGGACAAACACCACATAAAAGTTCATATTTTTATCTTTTACATGACACCTCATGCTAAAAAAATAAATGATTTATGCTAGAGAACGAGTACAATGAAAACATGCCTGATTTCTGCCCGAATGAGTGAAAGTTGAGTAAGAAGTCGCTCAGCTTTCCTGACTAGCAGCTGACAATGGACGTTGATGCATGAGTGAATTTACACAAGCATCTGAACATGGGGATCAGGAAACAGGCTAGATCAGGAAAGTTACTCATTTGGGCTGGAATCAAGCATGTATTCATTGTATTCGTTCTCTGGCATATATAATTAATTTTTTAATCATGAGTTGTCATATAAAAGATAAAATTATGAATTTTCATGCGGTGTCTGTCTTTTTTCAAAATAAGTACGTTTACTACTCTTAAAACTCTCCCCAAAACCTCACCCCGCGCAAATTGAATGTTGGTAACACCAGTTTCTATCGTTCTAATTCAGTCATGCGTGAATTATGTGCCATAAGTTGTATATCAAATAAATGAGGAGACACGTAGCTTTTTAGACATATATATATCATCAAGGAAATTATTCATTATAACATAAAATTTCTGCCATGAAACCCGGTTTCGTTTTTTCTGGGACACGGTGTATAATGTATCATTTAACATAACACATATAATGAATGATTATGGGGTTACTAAGCTCTGTATCTCCTAAAATCATGTATATATAACCCATTCCAAAAAAAAAGTAGACTTTCCAAAAAAGTCTAACAAAATGGACCGTTTCATGCAATTCTAGATGGTCTAAAATATAACTTTTTCATTCAAATAGAACCAAATTTCATGGTTTACATAAAATAATCCCAACAAAGGTGCGTCGATTGCCACACCTGCACTTACCAAGGTTCGTCGATCGCCACACCTGCTCATACAAAGGTTCGTCGATCGCCACACTTTATTCTTACCGAGGTTCGTCGATTGCCACACCTTACTCTTACCAAGGTTCGTCGATTGCCACACCTTGATCTGTCCTAGGTTCGTTGATCGCCACACTTTATCTTACTGAGGTTCGTCGATTGCCACACCTGCTTTTACAAAGGTTCGTCGATCGCTACACTTTACTCTTACCAAGGTTCGTCGATCGCCACACCTGCTCATACAAAGGTTCGTCGATCGCCACACTTTATTCTTACCGAGGTTCGTCGATCGCCACACTTTATTCTTACCGAGGTTCGTCGATTGCCACACCTGCTCTTACCAAGGTTCGTCGATTGCCACACCTGCTCTTACCAAGGTTCGTCGATCGCCACACCTGCTCTTACAAAGGTTCGTCGATCGCCACACTTTATTCTTACCGAGGTTCGTCGATTGCCACACCTGCTCTTACAGAGGTTCGTCGATTGCCACACCTTGATTTGTCCTAGGTTCGTCGATCGCCACACTTTACCCTTACCAAGGTTCGTCGATTGCCACACCTGCTCTTTCCAGGGTTCGTCAATCGCCACACTATACCCTTACCAAGGTTCGTCGATTGCCACACCTGCTCTTACCAAGGTTCGTCAATCGCCACACTATACCCTTACCAAGGTTCGTCGATTGCCACACCTGCTCTTACCAAGGTTCGTCGATCGCCGCACCTGCTCTTACAAAGGTTCGTCGATCGCCACACTTTATTCTTACCGAGGTTCGTCGATTGCCACACCTGCTCTTACCAAGGTTCGTCGATTGCCACACCTGCTCTTACCAAGGTTCGTCGATCGCCACACCTGCTCTTTACAAAGGTTCGTCGATCGCCACACTTTATTCTTACCGAGGTTCGTCGATTGCCACACCTGCTCTTACAAAGGTTCGTCGATTGCCACACCTTGATCTGTCCTAGGTTCGTCGATCGCCACACTTTACCGTTACCAAGGTTCGTCGATTGCCACACCTGCTCTTACCTAGGTTCGTCGATTGCCACACCTGCTCTTACCAAAGTTAGGCGATCGCCTCACCTTGCTCAGCAGCCAAGATTAATAAAAAAGAAAACAAAATCCTGCAAAGTTATGCATAATACAGTCAGACCTGTCCTATGGGCCCACCTGTCTATAGCATCCAACCTGCCTATAGTGGCCACCAAAAGAGTTACTCTACATAATCAAACAGTGTTGAGGAACCTGTCACCTGTCTACCGTGCATAGCCAAATGTTTACCTTGGTGGGCATTATACACATGTCGGTTATACTGTAGGCTACATACCATTTGAAGAAAACAAAATTATCCTTGTGCAACATTACAATTTCTTAATCACAGTAGGTGCCAAATCCAAGGGTTCGTGAAGAATGTCCTTGACAGACGTAGTCATTAATTGCATATGCCGTGCCAGCATAGTGATGGCTACATGCATTCTCTTTATATAGCCAAATCAAAATGAAAATGAATGATTTAATTGATCCTTGTATCCTAAATTTACTTGATGTAGACACTGTCATGGCTATCAGAATGTCTATAGTGAATGTAAGTTGAGAAGAGTCTTTTTGTTTCCTTCTCGCTTTCTGTAAACATGTGGTCAGCCCTAGTTGGCATAGAAACCAGCTGATAAGAGTACTGCAGCTACACTTTCAATCTCTGATCTTTGACCTATGAATCATTTCTACTCCACTCGTATTTGACTCTTGTGTAAACAGTGTTGAGGACCCCGAGGTCACCGCGGTCTACCGTGCATGGCCACTTGTTTCTCTTGGGTGGCCATTATACACGTGTCGGTTTTACTGTACATACCATGAACCTGCATTTATAGATCAACATTTGAAGAAGAAAAAAATATCCTAGTGCATTATTGCAATGTATTGATCACAGTAGGTGCCAATTCTAAGAGATCTTGATGAATGTCCCTGACATACAAATATTTAAACGAATGGAAAACAATTATATTTTGAGAACATTGAACAAAATTGAAATTATGTGTACAAAACGTATGGGGAGTAGTCATTACAGCAGGTAGTCCACAACTTTGGCAGAGTGTTGCAAATTGAATCACTCATACAAATACATGTAAATTTATATTTTCAGAGAGCCGTTGCTTTCTAATCTTTTCACCAATTGTGCTCAATTTTTTAGGAACTATAATCATCCTATTTAAAGTATCTTATAGTGCATAAAACCATTTGTCAGGAATCCAGTGTCATAAAAATTCAAGTATTTGGGAATTAATTCTATGGAATGTTTTTCTTTTTTATAAAATAAAGAGAACAAATAATATAATATGAAGAATACAGAAAAACGGGTAATTAAGACACCACAATATTGCACAAAAAATGTTCATAATTTTTCTGGTTGATATTTCAATTTTATTATATTTAACAAATATATACTTCCACGGCTACACAGTTGCCCTATAATTTAGCTTGATATGAACCCTATAATTTCCATGTGTTATAGGAGTATATACCATGGATTGCGCATAGAGTATGCTCTTTTATGTTGTATTATGGCTTAATACAGCATTACAGGGGGTGATATATACACATATATATATATGCATGCATAGTACATACATAACGGACATACAGAGCAGCAGATAATCTATAATTGTTTACACAATAATCAAATGCAGTGGTGTAGAAACAGCTCATAGGTCAAAGATCAGAGATTGAAAGTGGAACTGCAGTCTTATCAGCTGGTTTCTATGCCAACTAGAGCTGACCACATATTTTGAGAAAAAGATAGGAAAAACAAACTAATCTCAACTTGTATGTACATATTATAGTGTACAGATAAAATAATTTGCTTTAATTTTGATCTAGCTAGAAAGAGAATGTATGTAACCATCACTATATGCTGGCACATGTGATAAACGGCTATATATGTATGTCAGGGACATTCATCAAGATCTCTTAGAATTGGCACCTACTGTGATCAAGACCTTGTGATAATGCACTAGGATAATTTTTTTCTTCTTCAAAAGTTGATCTATAAATGCAGGTTCATGGTATGTACAGTAAAAACCGACACGTGTATAATGGCCACCCAAGAGAAACAAGTGGCCATGCACGGTAGACCGCGGTGACCTCGGGGTCCTCAACACTGTTTACACAAGAGTCAAATACGGGTGGAGTATAGTGATTCATAGGTCAAAGATCAGAGATTGAAAGTGTAGCTGCAGTACTCTTATCAGCTGGTTTCTATGCCAACTAGGGCTGACCACATGTTTACAGAAAGCGAGAAGGAAACAAAAAGACTCTTCTCAACTTACATTCACTATAGACATTCTGATAGCCAAGACAGTGTCTACATCATGTAAATTTAGGATACAAGGATCAATTAAATCATTCATTTTCATTTTGCTTTGGCTATATAAAGAGAATGCATGTAGCCATCACTATGCTGGCATGGCATATGCAATTAATAACTACGTCTGTCAAGGACTTTCTTCACGAACCCTTGGATTTGGCACCTACTGTGATTAAGAAATTGTAATGTGGCACAAGGATAATTTTGTTTTCTTCAAATGGTATGTAGCCTACAGTATAACCGACATGTGTATAATGCCCACCAAGGTAAACATTTGGCTATGCACGGTAGACAGGTGACAGGCACTGTTTGATTATGTAGAGTAACTCTTTTGGTGGCCACTATAGGCAGGTTGGATGCTATAGACAGGTGGCCCATATGACAGGTCTGACTTTATTATGCATAACTTTGCAGGATTTTGTTTTCTTTTTTATTAATCTTGGCTGCTGAGCAAGGTGAGGCGATCGCCTAACTTTGGTAAGAGCAGGTGTGGCAATCGACGAACCTAGGTAAGAGCAGGTGTGGCAATCGACGAACCTTGGTAACGGTAAAGTGTGGCGATCGACGAACCTAGGACAGATCAAGGTGTGGCAATCGACGAACCTTTGTAAGAGCAGGTGTGGCAATCGACGAACCTCGGTAAGAATAAAGTGTGGCAATCGACGAACCTTGGTAAGAGCAGGTGTGGCAATCGACGAACCTCGGTAAGAATAAAGTGTTGCGATCGACGAACCTTTGTAAGAGCAGGTGCGGCGATCGACGAACCTTGGTAAGAGCAGGTGTGGCAATTGACGAACCTTGGTAAGGGTATAGTGTGGCGATTGACGAACCTTGGTAAGAGCAGGTGTGGCAATCGACGAACCTTGGTAAGGTTATAGTGTGGCGATTGACGAACCTTGGAAAGAGCAGGTGTGGCAATCGACGAACCTTGGTAAGGGTAAAGTGTGGCGATCGACGAACCTAGGACAAATCAAGGTGTGGCAATCGACGAACCTCTGTAAGAGCAGGTGTGGCAATCGACGAACATCGGTAAGAATAAAGTGTGGCGATCGACGAACCTTGGTAAGAGCAGGTGTGGCAATCGACGAACCTCGGTAAGAATAAAGTGTGGCGATCGACGAACCTTTGTATGAGCAGGTGTGGCGATCGACGAACCTTCGTAAGAGTAAAGTGTGGCGATCGACGAACCTTTGTAGAAGCAGGTGTGGGAATCGACGAACCTCAGTAAGAATATGGTGTGGCGATCAACGAACCTAGGACAGATCAAGGTGTGGCAATCGACGAACCTCTGTAAGAGCAGGTGTGGCAATCGACGAACCTCGGTAAGAATAAAGTGTGGCGATCGACGAACCTTGGTAAGAGCAGGTGTGGCAATCGACGAACCTTGGTAAGAGCAGGTGTGGCAATCGACGAACCTCGGTAAAAATAAAGTGTGGCGATCGACGAACCTTTGTATGAGCAGGTGTGGCGATCGACGAACCTTGGTAAGTGCAGGTGTGGCAATCGACGCACCTTTGTTGGGATTATTTTATGTAAACCATGAAATTTGGTTCTATTTGAGTGAAAAAGTTATATTTTAGACCATCTAGAATTGCATGAAACGGTCCATTTTTTTAGACTTTTTTGGAAAGTCTACTTTTTTTTTGGAATGGGTTATATGTAATCCTTTTAATTTCTGTATTGAATGAACTTAAAGTATTTGTCATATCAATGGAAATGAAACTATGGTTACCGGTCTGTTAGAAGCGTTTTGTATTGTTAGCTCGAATTGATCATGCATGCTACACAGTTTCTAAAATACATTGAATAATTAATTTGTTTTACAACAGAAACTTCATGAAAAGGGTCTCACCAGCCGTGCATGTCAAAAGTCCATCCAATACAACCCTTCTAGTCAACTATATAAAGATGACACAATGGCTGACTTTGTAATAGCACCTGAGATTTGTAAGGCAGCAAAGTTAGGAAACCTTGCCAAAGTGAAACATCTGATAAGTTTAGGAGCTGAGGTAAACGAGGAGAGTTACGGCAGAATTACAGCCCTGTTTGCAGCATCCCAGTATGGTCATCTCCATATAGTAAAATATTTAATTAGTCAAGGGGCTCGGGCAAACGAACAATTCACGAACGGTATTACACCCCTGTTTATGGCATCCCAGAATGGCCATCTCGATACAGTGAAATATCTGATAAGTCAAGGGGCCGACGTGAACCATGAAAGCTGGAACGGATCTACAGCCCTGTGTCTTGCATCCCAGAATAATCATCTTGATATCATTACACATCTGATAAGTCAAGGGGCAGATGTAAACAAAGACAACAAAGATGGAACAACACCCCTGTGGATAGCATCCCAGGAAGGTTATCTCAAGACAGTGAAATATCTGCTAAGTCAAGGGGCTGACATCAATAGGGGCAACAAGGACGGGGTAACAGCCCTGTTACTTGCATCCCGGAATGGTCACCTCGATACAATAAAAAGTCTAATAAGTCAAGGGGCCGAGGTGGACAAGAAAGACAACAATGGTTTTACAGCCCTGTTAGTAGCATTAAAGACTGGCCATATCGAAATATTTAAATATCTCGTTAGTCAAGGAGCTAAGGTAAACAGGGAACGTAATGTCGTAATACCAGCCCTGCTTATAGCATCCCACTATGGTCATCTCGATATTGTAAAATATGCAATAAGTCAAGGGGCTGAGGTAAACAAGGAAAGTGATGACGGATTTACACCCCTGCTTATTGCATCCCTAAATGGCCGTCTTAGTACAGTGAAATATCTCATAAGTCAAGGGGCCGAGCTCAACAAGGGCAGCAAGGATGGATCTAACGCCCTGTATCTAGCATCCCAGAATGGTCATCTCGATATCGTTAAATATTTGGTAGGGCGGGGGGCTGAGGTTAACCAGACAAACAATACAGGATCTACAGCCCTGTATGTAGCATCTCAAAGAGGTCATGTCGATACAGTAAAATATATCTTAAGTCAAGGGGCGGATATCAACCAGGACAACAAGGACGGACTAACAGCCCTGAACATAGCATCTCAGGAAGGTCATCTCGATACAGTAAAATGTCTGATTCGTCAAGGGGCTGAGGTGGACAAGACAAACAATAATGGAGTAACAGCCCTGGTAGTAGCATCAAAGAATGGTCATCTCGATACAGTGCAATATCTGATAAGCCAGGGAGCTGAAGTTAACAAAAAAAGCAATTCCGGAATTACAGCCTTGTTTGTAGCATCCCAGGAAGGTCACCTCGGTACAGTAAAATTTTTGATAAGTCAAGGGGCTGAGCTCAGCAATGACGATATGCAGAAGTATGGAGAAAAGGGTAAGCATTATCTAACCACTAAAAACATAATATCACTTAGACAGTACAGGTTATTTTGTCGGCTTTACTTACACATCTCTGACAAGTCTCGTATTTATTCTAGCCGGTTGACTACGAGAAGTGTGAGTATGGGACATGTTTACAGAATGGAGCAGATATTTCTCGGGTCCGAGGAATCCCTAATTGATTTGCTGGAATATCATGAATGTTGTCATTTTTGTTATAATTGTTGAAGTCCCGTCTACATTCTGCTATGATCAGTCCCCCTTAAAAATGTTTACTTAACACTTTATTAGTTCAGGAATGTTAGTGGATCCCCAAGTTAATTTAGTATATTCCACTTCGCTGAGCCTCTGTCATGTGTATCAAAACCCTCTGTTGTGTGTGTATACAGAGACATCCAACTCGCTATTAAGTTCCTTTATGACGTAATACTACCCCCATCGCGAGATGTTAGTCTCTGTGACGGAGCAAAACGGCTAATAACCAGCCGTACAATATATATGGGCCACTCGGTAACGCAGATCGGTAATATCTTACATTTAACTTCTCATTTTGGCATTAATAATACTCATTGAGCATTTCAATGAACTCGTCTGGGACCGGAAAGTAATTAATATACATGTAAATTACTAAACGACAACAAAATAAATAAGTAAGATATCGGGTACTTACCAGTTCGATGTCATAAATGTAGATCGAGTAGGTCAAGTGCAAGGACAGTGCAAGTGAGCGCGCTTGCGATATTCTTGATACCACAGCAGTCGGATCGCATTGCGAGCGCAAACAATGGCTAATGAGCCAAGCTTGAAGTTTTGTTATCATACTAACCATTTTTTCGATTTCGCGCTGTATACAAAAAGTCAAGGGTCGGTCAGAATTTTCAAAAAATTACATAGCATAACGTAATGGCTCCAGAACGTGTACAGATGACGCCCTGCTGCTTGGTGACTTTTTTCTTAGGGTCTTGCGCATCTTTTAAAACAAACATTTTGAAAATCGGACCACCGTTACGAAGTCACGGGACCTTTTGTCTATGCATGTCAGACCAAAAATCAGTAAATTTCGTGATTTTTATACAAAACATATGGAAATATCAGTTTTCGTAAAAATAGATATATGTGACCCTCTTTCCTGAAACCCAAATGAAGTCGCCAGATATGTTTTTGTGTTACAAGCCAAAATGTATCAATTATGCAACAAAATTCCAAAAAATAAATAAATATTTTTTCAGACATAGGCAAATTAGCTACTTATCTTTAAAATGCAAATTAAACCACTTACCCTAGCTTCGATTTCTAAGGACTTTTATTATGTTGTTCAGGAGAGTTTCCTGAACAGAATTCAGAAGAAAATTCCCATGTTGCAATTTTGCCGAGGTCAAGACACTATATTGACTGGACTATATCCAAACTTAGGGTATCAATGTTGCAATAATGTTTCAATGTAATACGTGAAAACACAACATTAATCTGACCACTATATTCTCACATCAAAGTAGTGTTCAACCTTTAATACACTTATCATAAAGGTTAACATAACACACATGTATATTACAATCAAGATTACTGTATCAACTCTCCAAAATCGAATCAATTATCAGTGTTTCTGCAACTATAAACAACTATATCAAAAGTACATGCATAACATGCGTATCTAAAGCTTTTACTAAGAGCAATAACGTATAAAGCAAAGTACACATTATAATACACTAAACTACAAAGTTCATATCTCATCATATAGCAAACATAGTGCTACCTTTACAGTTATACACATGTACACATCCAGTGCAAGGGAATATAAAATCAATAAAAACTTGGCCATGAAAGAGTTTCTCCCTAGCCAAACAAACGGTTCTTTCTTACTCCATGGTCCATAATATAACAAAAGGGGGTCACTCATTGTGTAATTTCCACTAAACGTCAATTCCATGTACATAAATCTAAAACAAATATTAAATTTGTAACAAGCGCTACTTACTGTGTCATTCCACTAATAGCATTGAATCTTAGGCTAAACCCAGAATGACCACTATTTAGAGACCAAAATATATAAAATGGAAGTGGTAGAGACAAAGGGAAACATATAGACTAACAGGAGGAGAGAGAGAGAGGGGGATAGAGAACAGGGAGAAGACATAAGACAAGATGGGAATATAGAAGTGCAAGAAACGGGAGAGGGGAAGAGAAACTAGAAAAGGCGAAGAGAAATATAAGGGGGGGGGGAGAGAGATAGAAATATTGGAGGGAGATAGATGGAGGGAAAGAGAGGGCGATTAATAAAGGTAACTCTAAATGGGATGAGGGGGGGGGGGGGGGGGTCGCTGTATATGAGGCATATCCAGTAACCTAAATTCTAAGGGGGTTACACATGTATTGGAACAATATCATAATTATTTGACTCTAATTTATTGGAATTAGCAATTAGAATACTTGAATTTAAATGTAGTTGGTTGCTAACATTAAACACATTATACTATCATTATAATATATGCCGTTAAAGTGGCAAATAGCATTATCTCCTTTAAAATGTTAAAGGCGGCCATCTTGGATTTATGTGGGTTGCCAAGATAGATGGAGGGAAAGAGAGGGCGATTAATAAAGGTAACTCTAAATGGGATGGGGGGGGGGGTCGCTGTATATGAGGCATATCCAGTAGGTATCATGAATGGGTTTCCTGCCCTCATCAATCTTGGAAAAGTGAAATTTCTCGTCTCTTTTACAATATTCACGATTGTCCCGATGTCTGAGAATATGCAAATTATGTAAATATCAATTTATGCTATTATTTGAATTGGTCGAGGTTGCCAAGGCGGCAACTAAGCTGAAGAATCTTTAATACACATTTAGAACATGATTGAATAAAAAAAAATGTACTTATTGCTTATTAGAATAATAATAAAAACCAATGCTAGTCATAAATATACAAATTAGGAACAGCCATCTTTGATTTCAGTGTTTCGCCATTATGGCACTTGCAAATGAGCACCGGAAATAGATTTTTTGCCCCAAAATACCTTAAAATATTGGTTTGAATTACTATTGAACTCTTCATAGACAGAAAAAAATGTAAAAAGCGTCCTGAACAAGAAAAGCTCTAAATCAACTCCTTGACTGGACAGTATTTATTATGGTATGTTGAAAATATTACCGTGTACATACCACTTTTTGACCACTCTGTATAGCAAGTTGCTACAAAACCCCACCCCACCACTTCTTTGGTCCCAAAGCCGTGTCACATTAATTCATAAATCTGGGGATACAGAAAACCCTGACAATTTTAGAATGATTGCCTTGTCTAGAGTAATGGGAAAGGTTTTTCATAAAAGTATGGCGTCGAGAATTGAATCGTTTATTTTAGACATCTCTCTGATTTATCCTACTACTCAAAAAAGTTTTTTTAAATGGTATATCTGGATGTTTCAATCACAATACAGGGTGGCCCAAAAAAAAACGGAACGGGGCACTTCCCAAAATAAAGTAGCACATGTATTATGTCCATCGGATAGAGTGTCTTTTCAAATGAACAACGATACCAAGAACAGTCAATTTGGTCGTGTAGTTTTTGTTTTAGGGCCCTGTGAGTGACACCATGTCAGGTTCTCTTTTTTGTCAATTTGTATTGAGCCAGCGCTTGATGAATTGCACGAACCGCCGTTCATATCGTTGAGCATCGCGCACTATTGTTAGTGTGCACTCAGTCGTGTGCCGAGAGAATGGGCCTGGTCGCTGAATGGTATTACGGGCAAGGAGTGCGGTTAAACTGGCATTGACTAGGTCGAAATCGACATAAATCGGAACCTGACATGGTCTCACTCACTGCGTCCTTAAACAAAAACGCCCTGACCAAAATTACTGTTCTTGGTATCGTTTTTCATTGGAAAGGACACCCTATCCGATGAACATAAACATTGTGGTATTATATTTTGGGAAGTGCCCCGTTCCGTTTTTTTTTGGGCCACCCTGTATAATTGTTCATGAAATTATTTTTAACTAGATGGATCTTCGACTGCGCGCAGTCGAAATGATGCCTCCGCCATTACGCAATTTATTTATATCAAGCCCAAATCAACATGTACACTGAATTAATTCTGTCAACTCAATTTTGATGGTACTCTGTCTTTTTAAATCTTGACGTATCACAATTATGAGCTATAAGTGACCTTGACCTTTGCCCTCATGACCCCAAAATCTAATGACTACAATTGTTCCCTAAGATACATTCAGGTATCAAGTTGGATTGAAATCTGATATTCAGTTCTTGAGATTTCCAATCTCAAGCTACATTTACATACCTCATGACCTCATGACCCCCAAAATCTAATCAATTCATTGGCTCTCCAAAGAACATACATGTACCAAGTTTGGTCAGAATCTGTCAATCCCTTCTTGAGATAATGCGATCACGAGCTATTTTTGCATATATAATGAACTCTGTGACCTTTGACCTTTGACCTCATACCCCAAAATCTAATCAGATCATCGGCCCTCCAAGATACATACATGTACCAAGTTTGGTCAGAATCTGTCAATCCCTTCTTGAGATAATGCGATCACGACCTATTTTTGCATATATAATGAGCTCTGTGACCTTTGTCCTTTGACCTCATGATCCCAAAATCTAATCAGATCATTGGCCCCCCAAGATACATACATGTACCAAGTTTGGTCAGAATCCGTCAATCCGTTCTTGAGATAACGCGATAACGAGAACGGGACGTACGGACGTACGTACGTACGTACGGACGTACGTACGGACGGACGTACGTACGGACGGACGGACGGACGTACGGACGGACGGACGGACGGACGGACAACCCGAAAACATAATGCCTCCGGCAACTTCGTTACGGAGGCATACAAATGCTAAACAATGTCGAAGAACCGTACATTTCATGGTTACAGTCCGTTATTCCGAAGGTTCGTTATTCCGAGGATTCGTTTTTCCGAAGGTTCGCTATTCCTAAAACGAAATCGGGTTCGCTATTCCGAAGGTTCGTTTATCCGGAAAAAAAATCGGGATCGTTATTCCGAAGGTTCGTTATTCCGAAGGTTCATTAGTCCGAAAATGAAATAGGGTTTGTTACTCCGAAAATTAAATCGGGTTCGTTATAATACTATAATGTGTGATCTGTTTATTTAATTCACAGCCTGCATTAAGCATACCCCTCCCCCTTTCCCTCCCTTGGCCAGACCACTCAAACATTTAAGTTTATTTTATCTCTTTATATGAAATTATAGCATCATTAACAAACCCAAATTCATTTTCGGATTAACGAACCCGATTTCATTTTAGGAATAGCGAACCTTCCGAACAACGAACCCTCGGATTAACGGACCTTCGGAATAACGAACCTTCGGAATAACGAACCTAATTTTATTTTAGGAATAGCGAACCTTCGGAATAACGAACCCTCGGAATAACGAACCTTCGGAATAACGAACCTTCGGAATAATGCAACAAATGTTCGGATTAACGAACCCTTTTTCATTTTCGGATTAACGAACCCTCAGGTATACGAAATTTGCGTGTTCGGAATAACGAACCTTCGGAATAAATAACCTTTGGAATAACGAACTTTCGGAATAACGAACCTTCAGAATAAATAACTTTTGGAATAACGAACTTTCGAAGCCCACCCCATTTTACATGGTTCGATATGCAGGAGGCTTTTGGTTTAGTACCTCCTGATTTGATTGATTATAGTCTGTCACGAAATCATATCCCTGCACCCATTTCTTTCTAAATTATGAATTTGTACTCATCACTAAATGGTTTTGTCGCCCATCATGTTTCTTCATTGTTTAAACCCGATAATTGAATTCATAAATGAGAATAATAGATTCAGTTACGATATGAATGGAAAGACGTTTATAACAAGTGCAATCGCTGATGATTTTTGCTTGATTACAGGTAACAAAAATACCCACCAACGACTCATGAATCATATATCTTCCCATACTCAATCACTCGGCCTTAAATTAAAACAACGAAAATGCAGAACACTTTCGATTTGCAGGGGAACAGCCTCCGATGTTAAATTTGATCTGGATGGCGATGAAATTAGGACCCTGAAAACAGAAAACTTAAAGTTTCTGGGCTCTTTGGTGACATATGAAAATATAGACCGGCAGCTCAGAGGTCTTTTGTGCATCGAAAAAAAGCGTACTGATTGTTGAACATATGAATATTTAGAGGAGAGTGTAACAAAACCAACAATATGAGTCTCCTGGGCTGTACCCGGTGGTAAAGAGGTCCTTTGCGCCTCCAAAGTTTGGCCCCTGGGGTTTGTGCGATGCTTCTATTTTGTGGCGAAGTGCCGTGTCTTAGATTGGTACCTGCGGGGTAAGCGAGACAAATACAAAATGATCAGTGGTCCGTATCAGGCCTTCTTCTGAAATTTTTATCTTGGCCGTTTTAAAAGACGAAATACACGTCGATGAATTGGGGATTATACCAAAAACCTCTTGCAACTTAACAAATATGTCTTACAGATTACAGAATACATATTGGATACAAATATCATCCGTTAAATTACCCTGCAGATGCCTCTGAATATTAAAAATAGACTCGCAAAAGTTATGTTTTAAAAGCGGAGCTTCCACATTTCCCTACGTCATGTACGTAGAGTGAAAAAAATCGCTGCACAAAGTTAGACAAAGGGCAAGTATGTGTGTATTGGCATACAAGCTGCATGTAGAGGCCAATATTGTATACACAGGGGCAGGGGTGGTAATTAGCATAATTGGCTCTAACTCATTCATGTCAATATGCTAGAATTACATACAAATCAACACAACGTAGCAGAGTACACATGCCGCCCTTACACATTCAACCGTAAAGCACATCTAGAGATCAGTGGAACTAGGCTGGTCCTGGGTCATGATCGTGCTCTCGGCCACAGTTACAGTGTGCGCATGTGCAATACTACGGTCAAGTGAAAAGGACGTGTAGGCCTATTCATCGAATTGAAAGGACTTGTTATTCTTGTTAGTTGTTACATCGATTAGAAATTCCTTGACATGGTTGTAAAATTGTTCTCATGAAAGAGAACAAAATATATCCCATGACAACCATCTGCCACTCTAAACATGACTGCACAGAGTAAAGGCTCTATTGATACATTTCTCCATCCCAATGACATTTGTCACCCCCCCCCCCCCCCCCCCCCCCCCCCTCCGTCGCTATGCCATGCGCTCATATATTGGTTCCTCTCCATTCGGCATTTACTTTAGTTTTCATCCCTGTATATATTTTATACAACGGGTGTTGTTGTGAAATTCATTTGAAAGTGGAAGCCATGTCTGATCTGGTTTTGGTGATGGTGTTCATTTCGAATGTATTTATATGGCCTTTGGCATATTCAAACGTGCTATCATATGTATTCAGTAATCTGTAAGACATATTTGTTAAGTTGCAAGAGGTTTTTGGTATAATCCCCAATTCATCGACGTGTATTTCGTCTTTTAAAACGGCCAAGGTAAAATTTTCAGAAGAAGGCCTGATACGGACCACTGATACTTTTGTAATTGTCTCGCTTACCCCGCAGGTACCAATCTTAAACACGGTACTTCGCCACAAAATAGAAGCATCGCACAAACCCCAGGGGCCAAACTTTGGAGGCGCAAAGGACTTCTTTTCCACCAGGTACAGCCCGGGAGACTCATATTGTTGGTTTTGTTACATTCTCCTCTAAATATTCATATGTTAAACAATCAGTACGCTTTTCGATGCACAAAAGACCTCTGAGCTGCCGGTCTAATACCTCATCAGATGTATTCGATTATTTGAAACAAATGATTTTGACAAGCATTGAAAATATTGACAAAACCCAGGTTTCGTGATGAGTATGAACTTCGAATATATGTCGAGTAAATGTTACCCTCATTACGATATCATTTTACGGTAACCGGTGGTCTGGCTTGGCTAGACCAGCAGCTTTGGATTTTTTCCACATGCCTGAGTGTTTGAATATCCTAAACATCTCTTATTTATATTATGAAGCTCATGCTAGCAACTACGCTATGACAGGAAGGCTTGGAGAACCTAATGTAAATTTATATTAGACTATGCACTTGAACGAGAATCTAAAGGGACCAAAAACAATCAACAGTAGGCCACAGTGAAAATGTGTACCAAACGCTACCAGACACAGCTGCCTCTCTGCCCCAACTAAAAAAAAAGAAGTTAAAGATCACTGTCAACAAGAAAGATCACAAGATTGGCAGAAACATGTTCAGTCGTTGACAGTTCAAGGTAAATGTTACGAACTCGCAGCTCTTGAATCAAAGTTAACCCACTGGAAGTCTTTGATTTAGGACTTGCCTCACAAAGTTGCCAAATTTCTAATGAAATCCTTGACGGATACACTAAACACAAATGCCAATCTTCTCCGTTGGGGCAGATAGACATCCGCAAACTGTACAAAATGTGGAAATAGAGAGATTGTACAACATGTATTGAATAAACTGTACTCCCTCCCTTGATGAAGGTCGCTATACTTGGCGGCATGATAACGTGTTGTTGTATATTGTTCGAGTAATTCACCAAGGACTGTCTACCTTTGATGAATGTGCCAAAATATTCACCGATCTTGCTGTTGACCCTTGGAAAAAATAGGTATCTCTACAATCCCAATTGAATGTACTAATTCCGGATGTGTTTTTTGGAGAAATGCAAAACAAATTTTGATTGTAGAGCTCACGGTTCACTTTGAATTTAATGCACACAAAATGCATGAGTATAAGTCAATAAATATGCACCACTTGTCTAGCAATTGAGTAGTAGATGCGCATCTACAAGTATTGGTTGAATAAGAGCTATTGAAGTGCATTAGTGCATGATGTCCGTACAAACCTAATAATGGCGGCCTCCAGTGTTCGCGTAAAATAGTGGTAAAGTCTATAGAATTTTCAAATTTTTCTTCCAAAGCAGAAATCTAAGTCGGAGTAATGTTACATACACTGTTGGTCATAAAGTTGGAATATTTTTTTTTTTAGATCCAACTTCATTTTTGTTCCTGTTTTTTGCGCCAAATGAATCATTTTAGACTAAACATAATTATTATATAATGTTTCCAAGCTACCAATGTACAATTAATGGTTGAATAAATTTGCATCAATTAATTTAGCCTTTTGTTTTGAGCTTTGAAAAGCAGAACCTTTGATGATTAGCCCCTTTCCCTCTCCAAAACGTATGTCCAACAGGTCATCATTATGTGTCATATTCAGAGTTGGCCGTACAATTTTCAACCAAAATTGGCACAGTGGCTCTCTTGGCCATACTCCGTCCAACGCCATTGCTATACGCCAAACAATGCTTGTGCTCCACCAGGAAGGGGTGTCATCAAGCAATGTCCACTAGTTTGTTGGATCATCGCAGGTTACGGTCTGTAAAATACTCAGAGGTCATCGACAGAAGGGTCAATTAAAGCCACGGGAATCGCTAGGACGTCCACAATTGACCACCAGGATAGATTATCGCAAATTGCGTAACCTGTGCCGTAGAAACCGGTAATGCCAAAAAGGAGCCTTCGCCGTCTATGAAGAAAATACTATGGAATCAACGCATTCCGCTAAACTGTAGATTAGAGATCGCTCTAACATGGTCACCGAACAAGACAAACTACCAAGTATCCACTCCAAACCATGCAACTGAGATTTACCGGACGTCCTTGGACTAGGGAGCCCAGAAGATTTCCGCCTGGACACCACTGATATGTCATCTTAATGGGTACGAGCTATAACATCATTGACCGAACAGATGGAAGACAAAGGGTTCGTCAATTACGTGGCGAGAAGCTCCAAGATTTCTGCATTCACAAAACAACTTGAGGTTGTGACGGCCCAACGGTGGTATGGCTCGTATTCATTAAAGGGGACCACCGGGCAAATAACAACACATTAGTATATGTTTTGGTACTGTTTTATGATATCAAATAGATACCCAACATTTTACAAAGGGTTGTGTAATTAAAAAACAAAGCAATTAATTTCCACCACTTACGGAACCACTACTATTTCCTGGTTCCTGGTTTGCGAGTGCGCCAATGCTATTCACGCGTACGTTTGTAGGCAATGTAATCCCGGGCGATTCGCTTGCTGCACACGCAGTAGTCTACCAATTCAGACCGCATGAACGCATGCTTTAGAATGGTGATGCGTTTTCCATTTTTTTTTCTATAATAAGAATATTAGATTTGGGTGGTGGTACCCTTTAAGATGACATATCACGAGTGTCCAGGCGGCGATCTTCTGTACTCCCTATTCAAGGAACGTCCGGTAAATCTTGGTTGCATGGTATAGGGTGGACACTTGTTAGTTTGTCTTGCTCGGTGACCATGTTAGAGCGATCTCTAATCTACCGTTTGGCGGAAGGCGTTGATTCCATAGTATTTTCTTCATAGACGGCGAAGCCTCCTTTTTGGCATTTCCGGTTTCTACGGCACAGGTTACGCAATTTGCGATAATCTATCCTGGGGGTCAATTGTGGACGTACTAGAGATTCCCGTGGCTTTAATTGACCCTCCTCTCGATGACGTCTGAGTATTTTACAGACCGTAACCTGCGATGTTCCAACAAACTAGTGGACATTGCTTGATGACACCCCTTCCTGTTGGAGCACACGCATCGTTTGGCGTGTAGCAAATGGCGTTGGATGGAGTTTGGCCTAGAGAGCCTCTGTGCCAATTTTGGTTGAAAATTGTACAGCCAACTCTGAGAAATGACCCATAACGATGACATGTTAGACATACGCTTTAGAGAGGGAAAGGGGCCAATCATCACAGGTCCTGCCTTTCAAAGCTTAAAACAAAAGGCTAAATTAATTAATGCAAATTCATGCAACCATTTATTGTACATTGGTAGTTTGGAAACATTATAAAAATCATTATTTTTAGTACAAATAGTACAAATTAGGCGCAAAAAAGGAAAAAGAATGAAGTTGGATCTAAAAAAAAAATATTCCAACTTTATGACCAACAGTGTATAATAAACAGGAATATTACGATGTATAAAGTAGTGTAAACTCTTTTCTTGAGTTGCATTGCCCTTAAACAAATATCACCTGAGTGTTTGCTACGTGTCGAGACTGTAGAATACAAGGTTTTTAGTATGGTTTGTATTACCAGGGTCGGATCCAGGAAGGTGCGGGGACGAATTTCTCCTATTTTGTTAGTCATACTTTAATCTTAATTTACCCTTAATAAAATATCACTTTTTTAAATCCAGTAATACAACAAAAGGCTATTCGATATCCCTAATTTCTTCCAATTCATGTTACATAACTATGATGAAAACAAGAAAAATTATTATGAAAAAGAGAAGGCACACAAAATAAATCACAGACAACGAATTAAATAAAAGAAAGAGATAAATCTAAATAAATTAAAACATAAATAAAAAAGCAACAAATATAAATAAATGTAACCTGTGATTTAGATATAATCAAGGTATACATATGAACTTTGAATTTAATTCTCAAAATAATGTAGACAAAAATGGCACACCTAGGAAGATACGAACCAGTTCCACCAGATTCATAGGATTCGGACGCAAGTGTTATTTCCGATGACCTAACTAACAAACTTCATATGTTACGTGGTATTAATCGTTCTTTATAATCTCTATACCTCCGAGTCTGAACGGGAAACGTTAATCAAGAATGCAAATAATGTTGATGAATCATGGTCTAAAGAAAACGCCGACAAATTGTAGGTATAGAGCAGATACAGAACGATAAAAACCTCACAACATAATGAAGTTTGTTAGTTAGGTCATCGGGGAAAAAAAAACTTGTGTCCACAAAATATGATCCTGGTGGAACTAGTTCGAATCTTCCTATGGTTGTCATTTTTGTGTACATTATTTTGCGAATTAAGATCAATGGTAATATGTTTTTATGTTGATTATATCTATATTGATATTTCTGCTTTTTAATTTTTAAATTTTTTATCTTATTTGTCTTCTTTACTCTTTCTTCTATTTGTCTGTGTCTTTTTTTTTCATTGATCTAGTGTGTCATTTTTTTTTTGCATCATAATCATGTACCATGAATCGGAATAAATTAAGGATTTCGAATAGCCTTATCTTGTATGACTGGATTAAAAAGTGATATTTTGTTAAGGGTAAAAGATTATTATATGACAACAAAAAATAGGAAGCTTTCGCCCCGAACCTTCCTGGATCTGACCCTGGTAATACAAACCATACTAAACACCAGGCATTCAACCGACACGACACGTAGCAAACAATAACGTGATAAATGTATTTTTAAAGTTTGAAAGAACACATGCTATCGTGTTTTGCTTCATCAAACATGTTTTATATGAAAATTCAGACAAGCATTACCTGTTGCCAAACACTCTGATGTATGCAGACATATCTTTTGTTCAGAAGGTGAATGATCTTACAATGTACATGGCAGATATTGTTACCGAAGGAGTAGGTTGTCAGTGGCAATGTTGGATTCATACGAATTTGTGTCGAACACACAAAAGTTATAGTTACCGATACAAACACCCTCATTTACCTCATCGTTTTTAAACCAAACAACAGGAAACCATTGTATTAAAACAGTAAACACACAGACAAATAGGCACATCAGTGGCTGAATTAATGTAACCCAGAGAGGTGTACGGTGGCAAACTTTTACCTGAAAATGGGGGAAGGGGGGGGGGGGCAAGAACGTGGATAGTACTACACACATGTAGGCCTACATTGAACGCTGTACTGTGATTATCTGCATTTAAGATATCCTTATCCTCTCATGTTCGTTCCTGTCAGTTGATTCATCTGTTTGAATTTTCACTAACAACGGGGACAGGAGCTTCGTGGGGGTAGGATCCCCTGTACACTCCCCATATCAAACACAGTCACATACCTTGGCGTATAGACTTACGTAATACCTCTTCATCAGGGGGGGGGGGGGAATTAATATATCATTCCCCCTGTTGAATTGGTATCAATGACAGATCTACACCCGTGGTCACATACAAATAACACCACATTGTTTGTCTACTTTTAGGTGACGTTTTCATGAGATTCACCTTCATTATTATTCTCATGAATATTCAATTATTCATGACCATCATTTGCATTCTTAAATAATGTCTCCCAAACGGAGTTTGGGGGCGCTCTTTAGAAACAAGACAACAGCAAGACATCGATAGGTGCTTTACAGCGGGTTTCTACGGTATGATTATAGATAAGCATTATTTTGCTTTTGTTCGCATTTGTGTTGTTTATTAGTTATTCTTTTGTATCGGTGTTTGTTGACAAACCAGATTAAAAGCACCTATTACACAGAAGGCACACGGTAAAATACTGAAGGGATGACAAAACAGTACACGGTAATATATTGTTTAGATGTTGTCACCTATCACCTGGGTGACGAGGTACTCAGTAAAGTACCGTCTGAGGGGTTAGGGTTAGGGTTAGGGTTAGGGATAGGATCACTGTACAGATTATCCCACCGTGTCCATCAGATTACAAAAGATGTCATCCCTTCAGTATTTTACCGTGTGCCTTTCTTTTTTTTACGGTGGCTTACTGTGTGCTTTTTGTGAATCGGGTGTTAAAAGAGATCTAAGAGTTGAGATCTGTTTTATTTGCTTTTAATTTGCTGGTGGTACACGAATACGACATATTTAACTTGAAAGGGAATAAGTAACGGTTACATGTCGTTATTCCGAAGGTTCTTTATTCCGAAGGTTCGGTTATTCCGAAGGTTCGTTATTCCGAAGGTTCGCTTTTCCTAAAATAAAATCGGGTTGGTTATTCCGAAGGTTCGTTTATCAGAAAATAAAATCGGGTTCGTTATACCGAAGGTTAGTTACTCCGAAGGTTCGTTATTCTGAAGGTTCGTTTGTCCGAAAATAGAATAGGGTTCGTTAATCCGAATATGAAATCGGGTTAGATATAATATTAACATGAAATCGGGTTTGTTATAATACTATAATTAAGCATGCCCCTCCACCTTTCCCTCTCTTGGCCAGACCAATCAAACATTTAAGTTTGTTTTATCTTTTTATTTGATTAAGCAAGCCGCCCCCCCCCCCCCCCCCATCATCTTTCCCACGTGGCTATGCTAATCTGAAATTATAGTTCTATTTTCTCTTAATGTAATACAGAGCTTGTATTAAGCAAGTCCTCCTCCTCCCTCCCTCCCTTCCTTCTCGTGGCTACGTCAATCAAAAATTATAGTATTATAACAAACCCGATTTCATTTTAGGATTAACGAACCCGATTTCATTTTAGGAATAGCGAACCTTCGGAATAACGAACCCTCGGAATAACGGACCTTCGGAACAACGAACCTTCGGAATAACCGAACCTTCGAACTAAGGAACCTTCGGAATAACGAACCTGATTTCATTTTAGGAATAGCGAACTTCAGAATAACGAACCCTCGGAATAACGAACCTTCGCAATAACAAACTTTCAGAATAACGAACCTTCGGAATTACGAACCTTCGGAATAATGCAACAAATGTTCGGATTAACGAAACCTATTTCATTTTCGGATTAACGAACCCTCAGGTATACGAAATTTGCGTGTTCGGAATAACGAACCTTCGGAATAAGGAACCGCACCCTAAGTAACATTGTCCAAATCCTCAAAACTTATTTGGAACTCTAGTAGTTCTTGCATACCTTATGATATTCATATCAACAATAAACGCTAGTAAAGGCCCAGACCACACTGTAAGCCACATTGTACTTGTTATTCACTCAAACTAGTATTATTATTAGCTGGAGCTATCGACTATTTGATATATTGCTTTAGATTATTCCATTTTGATATTAATTACCTTAAGAGCTATTATATATATATATTACTAACATCCATTTACGCTGAATTATTTATTCAAATTATACTATGTTGCTAACAGAATTATTCGAAATAATTTAATTTAATGTTAGTTAGCTGCTTTATTTAGTGTTAAATATTTTGGTAATGCATTTTGTATTGTACATTATTATGTTACTGCCCTGCGCTGGCACTTATATGCCAGTGTCCTGGGATATGTAAAGTGGTGAAAAAAAACTTGACCTTATTTGATAACAATTAGGCCTATGCAAATTAGCCTATTACCTTAATAGTGCAAATTAAATCACTTTCCCCACTTTCGATTTCCTAGGACGCTTTGTAAGTTGTTCAGGGGAGTTTCTGAATGAAATTCCGAAGAAAAATCCCATGTTGCAGCTATGCCGAGGTTACCCCATAATATTTACTAGATTAACTGGACTATATGCTTGTGCAAGGTGTAAATTTAAATGTTTGTATACAATTGTGAACAAGAATGGTACAATAATTCTTTAATTTCATGTTTTTTCTTCTAATTTCTTATTCAAGTATGTGCGATATATTGTGGAATTTAATTATATTCTGCAGTAGAAATATGTTACATTCATGGGTACAAATATATTTTTTTCCAAGACTGCAATTGTACTCCGCAAAAAAACAGGACACCTTTTGAAGACACAATATCTCATATTTATTTACGATAACCTTTATATTATTGTATATCAAATTAAAGATAAAATTACCCTCTGCATGACTTGCCACGGTCAATTAACCACTGCAAGGTCGGTTTTCAAAAATAGCCAAAAATTAACATCCACTCAACCATATAAATGTTGGTAAGCATAATCTTAAACGCTATTTTTATAATCATTATTCATTTATGAAAAATATGATGATTTTTGTTTCATCTCAATGAAAAAACATAAATTAAGACAAATTGTGAACGATTTAGGTTTTACTTTCATCCAAATGAAACAAAATGGGGAATGCCATGGCAAAGGTTTTTTTAGTCGAAACCATTGTTTGTGTCCTTATTTGTGCATGAAACTTGGTATCAATTTGGGCAGTCTTTAACATACCATTTACAAAACTGCAGTGGAAACGTGAAACAGACAAGCGTTATGCCTCAAATACAGACCAGTATGCTAATGTTCTCATAACCCGACCTTGTTTTATTGGGAAATGTGTGTTTTCAGAGTTTGTTCATATGAATGAATATAAATAAATGTCATAATGTGTCAACATTATGACAAAGATGGCCGCCATACACACCCATGGGACACGATTTGGTCTTAGTAACATCGACATTCTTTAACTAGACACATTGAGGTTTACAAAAATGTACGTTAAAAATGTATATGTTGGGTGCATGGGACACCCTCCCCCCCCCCCCCCTCCCCCCCACACACACACACACACGCGCGCACATTCATCCCCTACTAATTTTGCTCTGTAAAGGGCCCGTTACACATTCACGGTGCCAACACGGATGAGCTGAACAATAGAACAATAGAACGCCGGTTTCAACACGGAGCTCCCGGTTGCTACACGGACGTCCACGGTGCCAACACGGAACCAACACGGACGTTCACGGTGCCAACACGGTACCAACACGGACTGATTTCATCTCGGGACGTCCGGGGTGAAAATTGTGCAGGTTTAATTTTCGCCTGGTGCGCCCAAGCATCACGCCGGAGGCAACACGGATCACGCCGGAGGCAACACGGATCACGCCGGAGGCAACACGGAGTATCCCGGACACAACTGGGAGTACCCCGGTTGACAACTATTATGGGCAACACAAGTCACCTTTGACTGATTGCCATTAAACCAAAACAACAACAAACAGACCGTCAATCCGTGGTCATCCTAGTCTTTTGACAAGCCTGTCTCGTCTGAACTGAGTTGAATGCAAGGAACGACTGGACAGCGCGCCTACAATGCACACTCTCTTGGCGAGACAGTCTTTTCGCAAATGGATTGCTCTCCGATGAACTTCTTTTGTTAAGTATTGAATTCCTCTACCTATGAGTTGCGCCCAATCAGGAAGCCGGGTTATCACGTAGTCATGCATTATGCATCATTCCCCAACGCAAGACACAAACTATACCACAGTGAACCGACGCTGCACGCTGAAGCAATACAAAGGTCCGATGCAAAGCAACACACACACATACACGCACACGTCCCGAGGTCACACACACAAACACACACACACATACACACACAGCCTACACAGGGATGTGTTTGTGTATACAATGCTATGTACTGGGCGAGTATGCCGACGTACACGTAGTTCATATTTAAATGGGAGGGGCAAAGAGACGTTTGACTGTACAGAAAGACGTGTGCTCAATGCAGTAGATATATCACAAAACTATGCATGATTCATTAAATCAAGCTTATGGATATTCATGAGCCAGTAGAAGCGTAAAGGCGAGGGGATCGCACGTGAATTCATCATTTTGCCAGATAGCCTCCATCAGGCGTTCAGTCGTTCCTGATCTTGCATGCAGCGCAGCCATTGCTTGCTTGAGACACGAAGCCTTGTTAAAGGCTATGGTCATCCGTGTTGGCACCGTGAATGTGTAATGGGCCCCTTACACAAACCAATAACAAAGAGTTAAAGGGGTAGTTTAGTTATGGTAGAGAGGGCGCTGCATATCACAATTTTTTTGTGAGGTTATGAAAAACTGAGTGTCGAATTTGAGAGGACATGCAATTTTAATGGCAAAATAAACTTTATTTGGTCAAAATCGGTGCAGAAACGGCTGAAATATTAATAAATTTATCTAAACCTATAATTATTGGGGGCCCAAATAAAAAAATGCATTTTTCAAAAATTTTTAAAAATGCATACACTTTTTCAAAAATTTTCAAAAGCGTTTTTTAAATAGTTGTTGATGATCTCTCTATTTAATCATGATTTCAATAAAACAACACATGCATAATATTGCATGAAAATGGTTAAAACCAATGCCTTTTTTAGAGAGCGTCCTCTTGTGTTTGAATGGCCCTTTTTGAATGATAAAGTCGTTTGTAATTTTGTATACCTTTCGAGCATGGTGGAGTTATAACTATTAGTTTATAACGTTACTGTCCAGGTTTAGTTACTAAAGTTCACCCTTACCAAAACTAAACAACCCCTTTAAGACTCTATGTAGAGAATGGTTGTGCAAAAACAATCTTAAAGAGCCCTCAACATTTTGGCTGACTATTGTGTGTGCTACTTGACCAGCAACTTCATTCTCGGTTAATATATGTAATTGCAATGCACAGACAGATATCGATCGGTTATTTTGTGCGCGCCCAATTTGCTAACTTGTCCAGTCCATTAATATATAATCTTATATTAATATTATAGACATGTGCAAAAAGTGATTGATAGATAATACAGTGTGTATTGTCGTGATCTCATATGTCCAATGAGTAATGTGTTAACATTTTGTATTCAGTTGATATTATATGGGCGAGTAATGAGCGAATTTGCAACGTGACATTCAGTCCATTATTCCATGAATTTGTACACGGTTACGACTTTACAGTGAATTGTTCCACATCTAAGCTAAACACTTCAGTCGTAAATATCGTTGAGAGAACGGCATGAGTTTTAGGTATGTCTTGAGGATTTGGTCAATGTTACTAGATCTATTTCATAGAGAAGCCCATTCTACGTACACCCTCCAAAAGTCTGCATACTTACTGCTATTGAGTCAAATATCCGACATCGATATCAAACTTTGGAACAGGCACACAACATAGTGATAGATGTCAATGTATCGGTGCCAGGCATACAGCGCGCACTGATATGATAAAAAGGACTTCATATCTTTGCAAATAAAATAAAAATTATAAAACTGATATTTGTTACATCATCTTCAAATATCATGTTTATGTTACTTACATAAACAAGAAATATTGAAACAAATTGTTTTTTTCCTTATTTTGCTCAATCCAGGTTATAATGTTCCACTGGAGATTCTAGCTCGCGGTCCACAAGCTCTGACGGCATATCATGAAGCAATGCGAGAGGGAACTAAGGCAAACTACGAAACCCGATTAATGATAGTGGGACAGAAAAGAGTCGGGAAGACGAGTCTAAAAAAAGCACTCACAGGAGAGATGTATGTATTGTCTATATTTACAATGTTTTTATTCACAATTACTCCGCCCGCTCTAACATATATCCCTATATTGGCCTTTATTGGTTCACATTCAGTATATTAATTAGTGATCTTCTTAACGAATGTTTATAAAATTTACCCTATCATAATATGTTGTGTAGTTATAAATATGCTCATAGATCAATAAGACGAATTCCGGTAATTAAATCACATTGAATTATATTCATTAGTAAAAACTTCATAAGTATGTAACCTTCTTGCTCCACTAAACAAATTTTCTCAAGTGCCGGATGATAAGCTATATTAATTTGTATAACTAATTACTGTATTCAATTTAGCCTACCAACATTCTTTGCTAAATATAGTGTTACCGTTGTTATCTATTGTCTATGTCCTTGTCCATATATGAAACGATGACTCTGTAAAATATGGTGGTGGGATTGGGTGCGCTTCGTTATTCCGAAGGTTTTTTTTATACCTGAGCGTTCGTTAATCCTGAAATGAAATAGGGTTCGTTAATCTGAACATTTGTTGCATTATTCCGAAGGTTCGTTATTCCGAGGGTTCGTTATTCCAAAGGTTCGCTTTTCCTAAAATGAAATCAGGTTCGGTTTTCCGAACGTTCGTTAGTCCGAAAATATAAAATTTAATTTTCGGATTAACGAACCCTATTTCATTTTCGGACTAATGAACCTTCGGAATAACGAACCTTCGGAATAACGAACCCGATTTTTGTTCGGATAAACGAACCTTCGGAATAACGAACCTGATTTCGTTTTAATGAATAGCGAACCTTCCGAATAACAAACCCTCGGAATAACGAACCTTCGGAATAACGAACCTTCGGAATAACTAAACCTTCGGAATAACGAACCTACGGAATAACGGACTGTAACCGTGGGATTATGGTTAGCCCTGGCTTTGTTGGATAGTATCTAGATCTAACAACTATTAGTTATTTTAGTATATTTTATTGTTGATCCTTCTCAATTTTTTTTTTCGCGGCACCGGGGGTCTTGATTTTTCCCCAGGGAACTTCATGAAGTATGTCATTATTAGTGGGGGTTATAATATCTTGCATAACCGATCATATATTGGATGATCTAGGACGCCAACAAAAAAGAGATACTGTTATGATTATATGCAATTATAGACCAATTTCAATTTTGCAAAGCTTTTCAAATCTACTAGGGAGGGTTGTTTATAATTGGCTATACGCATCATTCTTAGACAAACATGAATTGCTCAATTCAGACAAGTATGGATTTCGTATGGATCTCTTTCAACTGACCTCGCTTTGTTGAAATTATATGACCGTGTGTCATTTTTATCAATGTCTTCTTTCTGTAAGCAAAGCAATGTTATCAATGTCTTATTTCTTTTTGTTTAAACAAGCTTTCATACACGAAATAGTACAATCATGAGAATATCATACGAACAACAATTAAACAGTTAATACAGTGATTGGCTTACGTTTAATCCAAAAGTCTAGATATATGGGGCGGAGGTATTTCGGAGTAATGAGATCCAGTGCGTAGATGGCTATCCCGCGACGAAGTCCCTCGTTGTCGGCGCGATCACCAGAAGACGAAAATATTCCACGTTGTCGGCGCGATCACCAGCAGGCGAAAATATTCGGCGACGAAGTCCCGCGACGTCGGCACGATAAATAGGTGGCAATGATGTTCCACGATCCATCGTCCAATAGCAAAAACAATGTTGGAGCGAAAATAACATCGGCAATGATGCGAACATATCCTGTGTTTAACTCACGTAGCAGCAACAGGGTTAATGAGAATATATTGTCCAAATGTCCCAGTCAAGCAGATTTCTCTAGCAATATAACATTAATGCTGGCGATTAGCAGGTTGAAGGATAACATATCAGCAGGTAGGAATAACTGTCCTTTCTCTGGAGCGCGACGTTGACTAACTCTCTGAAATATCCATAATTTCTCCCAAAATTCATGGTATTCTAGAAGGATCGATCTCTAGAAACATTCCTAAAGTTCTTCATTCTGACAACAAACATATTACTGCTACTGGAAGTCTCCATCGATATACACCACTGGATACAGCGTGCTGTACAGTGCCGCATTCACTGCGCTGAAGCCGCCGCACAAAACCGGAAGTAGTTAAAAGTATTCCATTGAATTGCGCATGTCGATAAACGCGTGTATTGGAAATGTGTGTAAATAGTGCTAGCAAATTGAATTGTTTATGTTCGTACACACAAAATAACTCTCGATTTGAATTGTAATTATCAGGGATGCCAGTTTTAAGAAAGTTGTATAAATACAGACCCTGGTCACTTTGAATTCCAGGCTCATTTCGAGACATTTAACACACAAATATGGTCCTATTAATTCAATATTCTATGCCCAGCGGCTTGCTTATTATTTTGTTTACTTTTTCGATTTATCCCTCTTTTTTGGCGGGGGTGGGGGAGGAGGGGGCTGGGTTGAGACAAAACTATTACAACGAATGTTGTAATAATAATACTAATAATATTTATCATATAATTGATAAAGAAGGTAGGAAAATGCTTGAATACTTTAGTACCGTAAACCGGGATGACTATGGCCGCAGGGGTGACTTTGGCTACTTTTTTAGATGAATATATTTTTTTATCAAGCCTCACTTTATAGAACAAATTTCAAATGTATTCTTGTCGGGTTATGTATAGAATCAGAAATTAGTTCTAAATAGTAAAACTTTATGAAAATACATCCTCAAAAAGTGGCAAAAGTCACACTGGTTTACAGTAGCATGTATTATACATGATTCATGTTGCTTCTCAATAATTAACTGAACATTGGACAATATATGTTTTTTTTTTTTTTTTACTTATTGTTATTCGTATATCACAACCAATCACCTTATATGTCATCACATATCTCATTTCCCCATCCCCCATTTTTATTCGCAATATATCCAATTCCCTCTTTTCACAAAGCTGAGTTAATTACCAAAGCGCACACATGACACACACAAGTACACACACGTACACATGACAACACACACACACACAAACACACACACACACACACACACACCTACACACACACACACGCACACATGCGCACATATACACACAGACTTTTTTTAATGATGTTGTATTCCTCCAAACATACAACATTTCCAATTGAATAAAACATGTTCAAAGAAATACAACAATTACAGTATAATGATAAATGATTCTTACATTGAAAAAAAAAAAATACAAAAATAATACAAAATACAAAATACAAAATTAATCCAAATACAGATCAAGTAATATTCCATTCACCTACCATGAAATAGACATAATGGAGGTTTCAGTAAAAGATAAAAAAGAGAAAACGACATGATACTCCTTCTCGTCTCGTTTACTCCCCCACCCCCCCCCCCCCCCCCCCCCACACACCCCCCTTAAACCCAAGAAAGAACCCATCCCCGCCCAAGCACTACATTTTTTTTTCTTCCTTTTTCCTCTTCCTAACTTCTACATTAGTAAGATTATTACATAGTATCACATAGTATAAATCTTACACAAATAAAATATACATATCATAAGTATCATAAATCTTGACCAAACCTAATAAGCAATGCCTTCTTTAAAAGAAACAATAAAAAAAAAAAAAAAAACGATACTTACAAGCAACATTTAATTGTGAAAGGTCGAGGAAAAGGGGTAAAAAAAACAATTAACTTGATACGCCCCTGCCCCTACCGCCCTACCTCCCCCCCCCCCCCCCCCAAACAAAAAAACACACATACACGCACACACCAACACACACTTTTTTTTATGATTTTTTATTTCTCCAAATTATTAACATAACATTTACAATTGAATAACATTTTTGAAAATACAAGTTTACATCTCAAGTGTACAAATCAAGTGTAATTCACAAAATTAAACACAATGGAGATTTAACAAAAAATAAAAAGAAGTAAGACACGCTACTTCTCTCATCCCCCTTCCCCCACCCCCTACACACTCACCCCCCCCCCCCCCCCCAACCCTACCCCGGAAATCTGCTCACATCCTTTATAAAAAAAATAATAATAATGCTTACAAAATACATATTTAAATCAATACTTTTTCAATACTTTTTAAATATTTTTTTTACAAGCTCACACACACACACACACACACACACACACACACACACACACACACACAGACACA
>JBAMJV010006554.1:0-68547 GCA_037951105.1 Echinarachnius parma
GTTCACCTCGGAGACACAGGCAGAGCGCAAAGACTCACAACAGGGACCTCCAAACAACTACGTCGCTATCAAAACCAATAAGCCTCTCGCAGATGATCGGAGCAAGACGACTTTCAAAAGGTTATCACTCATAATCATTCGAGTTGTATACGTTTAGCTTATACCATTTTTGATTTATTACAAAAGACGTGCTAAGCCCCTTTAAAGGCCTGGTCACACAGGACACGACTAGACCTACGAATGCAGTACTCATTGGTACGATTGGTACGAATCTATGGCAAGACGTTTATTAATTTATTCATATTTCTTGATATCAAGAATTGAATTATTGATAGCAAGAATGCATTTCTTGATATCAAGAACTACCAATGCTTAACAACAACAAAGTCTTTCTTGATATCAAGAATGCATTTCTTGATATCAAGATGCATTTCTTGATATCAAGAATTCGATTTCTTAATATCAAAAATTGAATTCTTGAACCAAGAAATAGGAATAAATGTTAAAAACGGCTTGCCAAAGATTTGTACCAATGCGTACTGCATTCGTGGGTATAGTCGTGTCATGTGTGACCAGGCCTTAACATGTTTAACGTCACTATCAGGATATAAACTAATGAAATCGTGGATTATTAGGACAGAGCGATATTCAACAAGTAAAATAACTTGTATTGTTTTATATTGTATGTATGCTATAGTATTGTAAATGGTATTAATCTATTCGATTCAAACCGACAAAAATCACCCATACAAGCAAGGCGCGTTTAAACACTCATTCACACCTTTTCTGTTCACTATTGCCACGCACAATAACTTTATATCATACTAGCAAATTACCCGTCACCAGATCTTTGAGTAAGATAATGTTGTATGTTGTATATTTGTATTTTGTTATTTTTTGTATCTATCCTGTAAAAAACATTTGGTCAATTAATGGAATCTCTGTTTGAATGGTTATGATATGATTTAATAAGTGTATAATTAAAAATACAATCTCATATTCACAGGCATATGCGTACACGGGGGAGGGGGGGGGGGTTCAAATTTCACTTTAATGAAAAAGGGCTGTTTTGGGGTTTCCCCCCCCCTCAAAAACATATTCACGGACACCATGAACCCCCCTCACAAATTCTTCACCGACACCCCCGCCCCCTTTTGAAAGAATCTTCACCAGTACCCCCCTCTCGAGAAAATCTTCATCGACACCCCCCTCGCGTCGAAAAATATTCACCGACAACCCCCCCCCCTCGAAAAATCTTCTCCTACACCCCCACCACCCCCCTTCGAAAGAATCTTCACTGTTACTCCCTCTCAATAAAATCTTTACTGACACCCCCCCTAGAAAATTCTTCACCGACAACCCCCCCCCCCCCTCGAAAAATCTTCACAGACACCCCCCCTTTCAAGATTCTTCACCGACACCCCCCCCCCCCCCCGGTGGTGATTCAATCTCATATTCAAAGGCATATGGGTACCCGGGTGGGGGGGGGGGGGGGGGGGGTGAGGACACCCCACCCCCCTTACAAATTCTTCACCGACACTCTCCCTCGAAAATTCTTCACCGACAGCCCCCCCCCCCCCTCCCCACTCGAAATACTTGACCGACACCTGATCCCTCAAAAATGTTGGTTGAGGAAATAACCGACCCCCCCCCCCCTCAAAAAATATTCACGGACACCCACTCCCCTCACAAATTCTTCAGCGACACCGAAAGAATCTTCACTGGTACCCCCTCTCGAAAAAATCTTCACTGACACCCCCCTCGAAAAATCCCCCACCCCCCATCGAGATTCTTCACCAACATCCCTCCCCCCTTCGAAAATTCTTCACCGCCCCCCCCCCCTCCACGAAATATTTGACCGACACCACCCTCGAAAATTCTTCACCGACACCCCCCCTCGAAATACTTGACCGACACCCCCTCGAGTTACTTGACCGACACCCCCCTCGAAATACTTGGCCAACACCCAGCCCGTCGAAAATTTTGGTTGACGCAATAACCCCCCCTACCCCCCCCCCCCTTGTAAAAACCCTAGGTATGCTGCCAGCGATCACATGTCAAACAATAAACAGTATTAATTAAATCGTTGTCAAGTAGATCAATAACCCTAATTCCTTGCTCTTCTTGTTTACACGTTATTTACAAAAAGCACACATTTTTTATACTTCAGTACAACAAAGTATGCACTTCGAGCAAACATTTACAATTAGCCTGTATTCAGAAAATTAAACCAGTGACAGAGAGAAACCTATTTTGGTAGCCGTATACCCTGTTTTGCCAATTTTGCGAATATCGTGTTGAAAATGTGAACAAAAATCACCGATCAAATTCAGTCATGCATATACGGACATGTACAATCACACGAATGTGTGTACAATGTAGTAGATTGTGCGTTGACAATGCACAGATGCCGGACCTACAATATTCCGCTACTCTGTATATAGTCTATGCAAATTCTCCGCCCGACGGTCGCTTTCGCTTTTGGAATGTACCGTCCGTTTCTTGATAGAAATACATATATTTCATCAGATTTGTTTTAATTCTATTCGAAAATCAGTCATTACAATTTTTAAATCCATATTATTTAAAAGTTTGAAAAACAACAATTCGCAAGCAAATTACGATAGTCTTAATTCAGGCGCACACAGCGGCACACGTGTTATTTCCGATTTGACAGGGCATACGATAATGTGCGTAAGTAATTTACAACGTATCGATTCCAGGCTGAACAAAGACTACATAATGAAAGGTCATTTCAGCAACACACTTTTCACGGTACTTCCGTCGCAAGCATGTGCGATGATCAGCGCTCGACGCGACTGCATGGCAAATGAACGTGGAATATTGGCCGATTCATAACTGACCACTGGTCAAACTGACCCCGACCTGACCCCAGACCCACAAACCTCTATGGGTCATCACCAATCACTACCCAAAGTTTGATGTTGGTGCCTCAATGCACTACGAAATGCATAGATGGACAGACAGACATACAGACAGACAGACATACAGACGTAATCGGCTACTTTAGTATAGTAGATATCTTTAATATTCTGATTGCACAAGGCACAAGACCCTGACATGGTGGTCCCCAGGACCCACATGGCGGGAATCCCGGATATCCTGTGCGGTTTTTCGGGACGATTCCCGGCACGTCATCTCTTCAATCAAGCGGATGAAGACCAAGGGAGCTACCGGGGAAGTCTGGGGTGAGCTTAGTACACAACCTAGCTGGTCATAATTATATTCTTACCACCAGATTAAAACAAATTACTGCACACACTAAGAAAAATGGGTCAATTTTGCACCTTTTTAAAAAGGTGCAAACCACTTGACATATAGGAAGTTAAACACTAAACAACAAATTATTTCAAAATGGACTAAATGAGATATTATGGATTGTAAAATATTATCAAATATTTGATTATATGCTACATTATAATGATATTACAATATATCAATTAGATGTAAACTGCGTACATTGACCATCTAAGGAAACAGTCAACTTGGCCACTACAGGCAGGTAACCACTACATACAGGTTCATTAACATTATTTTCCTCTACAGAAGATTTATTTTTTATGGCCACTAATAGACAGGTTGGCTGCTTTAGACAGGTTTGACACTGTATATCCAAAGCTCATCTCACAAAACACATATCTCCAGTCACTTATTTTGCTAGTTTGACAATTGTTAATATAGACACACATCAATCAAAGAAGTGAGCATTCATATAAGCAATCGGTCAATCAAAGATATGATATCATTTCAAATTTGCATTCATTCAATCATCAAAAAAAAGAAATAAAAGAAGCCATACTTTTTAAAGGCAATTAATACATATCAAATAAGAATTTATTTAGCACAATTAATACAAAGAAATATTACATAGCTTTATAGATCATTCTCTAAATGGTATAAGCATTATACGATCTACTGACCTCTCTTCACCGTATAACGCTTATACGGTGAGTAGAGGACATTATATGGTATAACGCTTATACGATCCAAAGTGCTCAATATCGTATAAGAGTTATACGGTGAAGATCGAGAGGTCAGTTTATCGTATAATGCTTAATACCATGAAAAGACTTGTACAATTGAAGTAATATGGAAGTTTGTATATACAGTTTATATATATATATATGTACATTGTTACTCTGATTAACTGAGCATTATTGAAATAAATATGATTTGCAATTCAACAAATATGTGTTATTGTGCTGTTATATTATTTTATTATTTGGTCTTTTGTTGAAATGTTATTGAATTGTATTCATTGGTCTATTTATTAAATGTGTGATTTTCTTTACATGACATTAATTAGCTATTGTTCACAACTTATTTATCAAATAGATCCACACAAAAACTTGCGCACCTGTCTTTAGTGGCCACATATTCAATTATAGCCCCAAACCTGTTTTAGTGGCACCTGTATATAGCAGCCAACCAATCTATCTTGGCTAACCTGCACATAAATGCAGTGTTATTGGGTGTCTTTTTGGGTCACCTGTCTACTGTGACTATAATTTTGTTTCCCTTCGGTTTGAGCGCACAGTCAACCTGTCTATAGCAGTCAACCTGCCTGTAGTGACCGTCAATAGTGACCCCCTGTTGAGAAAAACAATGTTATGGACCTTTCTATAGAGGCCACCTGTCTACAGGGACCAATTTTATTGTTTCCCTTGGGTGGTTAATAAGGTGGTATGGCAAGACACATTCCTAATGCACAACTGCAAATAATTCTTACACTTGTTTGTTCTTTCTATTGTGTAAGCATTGTAAGAATTATGAGATAAAAACCAGAAATAATGCAGAATGTCTTCATTAAATTATATTAATACATACATACTCAATCTAGGTAATAATATGAAAAAAATATGGACTAGCAGTGGTCCATTTTGAAATGATTTGTTGTTACTATTTAAGCAATTATCAGAGCTGCATCGGTAGGGTGCAAAGTTGCACCCAAAAGATGCAACGATGCACCTTTAACCTAAAGGTGCAATTATTCTGTTCATATTTTAAAAGTTACAAATGTGAAAAGTAACAAATGTGCCATTATGGCGAGCGGATTGAGCATTTTGTGTGCATTCAATTTCGCCGATTTTGTCACCGCATTTGGTTTTGTAGTTCAAATTCGTTTTTAGCAATTGATGATAACAATGAAATAAATTGAACCCTGAACCTTGAACCCGGAACCTTGAATCTTGATCATTGAACGATCATTCGGAAACATTTTGTTTGCATTCGATTTAAAACGTGAACATTTGTGATTACATAATACCACCTTCCGTGAATTCCGTGAATTGAATGCTAAAATCGTGTTTTTTTTAAATATTGAATGCTATAACTGCTAAATCACTTGAGCGAAGAGCTAAATAGTATGAAGGAAATACAATTCGGATGACAGCGAATTTGAATGAACCACTTATCAATACGAATGAAAACTTTGCGAAATTGGTCGAGAAAACCTATACTATCGATACCGTTTCAAAACTCTCGGGAGGAGGGGGGGGGGGGGGGGGGTGTAGCCCCCTGTATAGACACTCCACCTCGTACGCATTGATTTTATGACAATCCGTCCGTATTCCCGATTATTTTGGCAGGGGTTCTGGACCGCCGAGGAGTGCCAGAAGAAGTTCTACTCTCTCCTGAGTGACATCAAAGACAAGATACGAGATGACGACCCAACGTAAGTAGGCATAGTCGATTCGCAAGAATATTCCATGTGGGTGGGGGAGGGGGGGGGGGGGGGGGGGTAAGATAATTGAGTAACTATATCATACAATTGGTAATCATAGTCATACATGTTTTCTCTATATTATATCGTATTAATTGTTATATTTCATACATTCAATTGTATGATTACGTATCGTCTCTCCTGAGTGTACGTAGTTGATAAGATAATGATAATACTTTTCCTTTTATATATAGCGCTTTATTACAGTCATGTCTCAAAGTGCTCAGGGTATTATTACCTTGGCTTAAATAGCCAAACAGCCTTACCCAATCGCTCAAGCATTTCAAGGAAACAATTCCTGCCAAATACCCATTTACTACACCTGGGTTGAGAGCAGCAAAATAATGTGAATAAAGTGTCTTGCTGAAGGACACACGTACCGTGGCTGGGAATCGAACCCACGACCTTCATATTCAAAGACGAAGGCCCTAACCAATATACGCATCCCTAGCCCTGTTTCAAAAACGTTTCCAATGTATATCTCCATCAGTTGGAACTATACTGTGTCAACCGTCAATCACCTTGGACCTTTATACCAGTTGCTATAGTCATGATGGTAGTAACAATAATTTTACATTTTAGTGATACTTTAATTTAGTAAAACGTGAAAGTTGTAATTCGAAGAAATAATTTGAAAGGGAGTGTCCGCCTTTTGCAAACCTAACTTCACAAAATTCGAGGTTATTGTCTGATATATTTGAAATAAAATTTCATTCAACAGCTTGCCTGAAAAAATTAGGGCTTGAAATCTCCTCTTCGTGGAGATCTAAACAAATAAAAGCGACGCAACGTCGTTTATAATGCATTACGAGTCTTCACCCGTGCACAATTTCGCTCACGATAGCTGACGGCGCTTTGCGGGGAGCCCCTCGTGGCTGTGCGTGAACCTCGCGCAGATTGTGATCGAACAACGGTGTAAGCGAATACTGAACAAAATAACTAAGACTCTTAAAATTGACAATGTAATTGTTCATTCTTCATTTTTGAAACCTTTTTTCGTGGCATATCTTTAAAAAATGTCGGGTTTACAGTACCTTTACAAAATAAGTACAATATTTTTGCAATATTATGCTATATCAATTAAACATATTTATTGGCCGATATATAGTTTGGTGAATGAATAATTTCTGCACATTCTTTTTTCATTCATAGAATCCCAATTAAAGGGTTGTTTGATCTGGAATTGTAGGTGTGTGTTACATTCATCCTCATCTGTCTAATGAACGTTACCAAATTTCTCCGAAATACCTTGCAAACTAATATCTAACAAAATAAAAATATTCTACTCCATGTAGGGCCGTGTATCAACTGGGGCTGGAGCAGGTTGAGAAGAATCGCGGCGCCAAGGATCGGCTTAGGACCCGGATGTTCACCAATCGTGGACTGAAGGGAGACGATGACGTCATAGTCAAGGACTGGTATCTCCACCAGGTCCTGAAGATGAAGGAGTAGTTGTGACGTAATGAAGTGTTGGGGGGGGGGGGGGGTGGGGGGAGGGGGGCAATAGGGGCATCTCCTTATAGGAATTCCTACCCACTTAGCCCCATATATGGGTAAATTATATAACACAAAATATGGTCCGTTTCCGGACGTTATAAATTAAAGGTATCTAGTAACATTGTTCAAATTGTTAAACTTTACTTAGAATTCTAGTGCATGGTTCTTTCCTACATTGCTGTTTTCTTTTTAACAATAGAAGCATGGGACAGGTTTCGGTTTTTCGAATTTCACTTTTGTGAAAAAGTATATTTTACGATTCAAGTGTTCGGATTTGTTAACTATCCACTGGAAAGTAAACTAATAATTATAATAATTAACATTTATAAAGCGCTGTACATAAAGAGATACAAAAATTACAACATAATAAGTACAAATCATAAAGAACTAGCTGCACCCGCGAAAATCCGCGGGTCTTCTGTGAGAGAAAAGCGATGATGATATAGGATTATAGCAATACCGTTAAAACTTTATTATTCCCAAAGTCATCAGTTCAATTCAAGGTAGCGTTGATTATTGCTATTTCCCGAAGTGCCCCCGATATTTTTCTTTAAGATACTGAAAAACTGACTGTCAACTTTAAAAGACATACAATTTTAATGACAGAATAAACTTTATTTGATCAAAATCGGTTGAGAAACGGATGAAAATAATGTCCATCAACATATTTTTATTCAAAAATTCTTCACCAGGGGAAAGTTGTTGATGATAATCTCTATTACTTCATTATTTTATCAAAACTTTAAATGCACAATTTTGTGTTTTTACTTAGTCGTTTGTAATTGTGTATACTTTTCGAGCATGGTGACGTTATAACTATTATTTTGTACCGTAATGGTGCAGGTTTTGATTACTAAAGTTAAGTTTGACCAATACTTAAGTATCCCTTTAAGACAAAATAAACACGGGCGACCCAATCCCGCCCCACAACCCGTCGGGGCCCCGTCGAACGGTACATCGGGCCAATGTATATATCAAAATCATGATGGTTTAGTACCCATGCAAAGTTATTAGATACAGTACACTATATGCTCGTGTACTTGCTAATAAAGTAGCTTCGCCCCCCCCCCCCCCCCCCCCCACCTCCCCCACCCCGCGACTACAATTGCCTGCATGGCACATAACCTCGTGTCCCCAAAGCGTTTCAGATCCAAACAAAGTTCTTCGGCGTATATTTTGTCATATTCTTGTGAAACCCGATGAGGAATTTTCTTTGAAGGGAATAGTAGCCGTCTAGATTCATGTATTGCATAATAAATGAGCAGATACCTCCCACATCCATTCTACCCCCCCCCCCCCCCCCCCCCCCCCAGGCGTCTTCTCTGGTAGTACAAATGTAGTAGCTTCCACTGGTCCCCTCCGCCCCCTCCGCCCGCCCCTGGTATTTCCATTGAACTATTCGCCACTGCAAATTAACGCATCTTGCCACAGGATGGCGTTATGCACTAAATACCATGGTCGGGGCGAGGAATTAATCCGATTCTGTGGTCAACAAACACCCCCGCTTCACCATTGTCCTCCCCGCTTCTATTCACTTCAATGCATTTGCACTACGTACAAAATAATGGGTATTAGCTCGCTCGCTCAGTGTGGGCTCGCGAATAACACACGCCAAACAACCAACTACTGAAGCTTACGACTATTACACTACAATACATGGCGTTGTCAATTTTAGACGTACGGATCATATCGACCGTTCGCGTGATAATAATATTTATATTTATCTAAAACTGTATATATTTGCAGCTCGTAAACTTTGAATATGTTTCGTTATAATATCTTGCTTTTTAAACTCCGTTTTATATTCGTCAAACAAAGTTGCGACAGTAAATCGTTAGTCAATGCTAGGCGTCTTAAACAGGCAATGCTGTATTGCTGACTTTCCCTTTTCTTCGATCTGGACGACGACCACGGGGCGGGAGCGACTCGGGAATACCTTATTGTCCTCCGCAAAACGTATATCCTTCGATCCCGACGGTCGGGGAGTCGCCGAATCCTCGGGGTGAGGATATCTCGAGTGGGACACATTTGGGGGGTTGAAGCTTACCGTATTAATATAATAGATAATAGATGATACTATAGAGTGCCGCACAATCCAATCTGGTGAAGTTATAGATACAGAATATTACAATTTACATTGAGATTGTTCGATAATTATGATACATACATACAACTGGGTAATCATTATTAATTACATTAATGAAAGTTATGCTAGTTACATCAATCACTGACATAGCCAGAACACTATCGGTTTCTCTTTTGTTATACAAATATTTATATTTGAAGTGTTCTTATGTAAAATTCTCCATGGGATAATTGTATGTGTACTAGGTTAGGTTAGTGCAATGCGTTACCAAAATAATGTCAATTTGCATTTGTATGCCTCCGCAACGAAGTAGCCGGAGGCATTATGTTTTCGGGTTGTCCGTCCGTCCGTCCGTACGTCCCGTTCTCGTGATCGCGTTATCTCAAGAACCGATTGACGGATTTTCACCAAACTTGGGTCATGTATGTATCTTGGGAGGCTAATGATCTGATTAGATTTGGTCAAAGGTCACAGAGCTCATTATATATGCAAAAATAGCTCGTGATCGCGTTATCTCAAGAAGGGATTGACAGATTCTGACCAAACTTGGTATATGTATGTATCTTGGGGGACCGATGATCTGATTAGATTTTGGGGTCATGAGGTCAAAGGTCACAGAGCTCATTATATATGCAAAAATAGCTCGTGATCGCGTTATCTCAAGAAGGGATTGACAGATTCTAATCAAACTTGGTACATGTATGTATCTTGGGAGGCCGATGATCTGATTAGATTTTGGGGTCATGAGGTCAAAGGTCAAAGGTCACAGAGCTCATTATATATGCAAAAATAGCTTGTGATCGCGTTATCTCAAGAACGGATTGTAGGATTCTGACCAAACTTGGTACATGTATGTATTTTGGGGGGCCAATGATCTGATTAGATTTTGGGGTCATGAGGTCAAAGGTCAAAGGTCACAGAGCTCATTATATATGCAAAAATAGCTCGTGATCGCGTTATCTCAAGAAGGGATTGACAGATTCTGACCAAACTTGGTACATGTATGTTCCTTGGAGAGCCAATGAACTGATTAGATTTTGGGGTCATGAGGTCAAAGGTCACAGGGCTCATTATATGTAAAAAGTAGCTTGAGATTGGAAATCTCAAGAACTGAATATCAGATTTCAATCCGACTTGATACCTGAATGTATCTTAGGGAACAATTGTGGTCATTAGATTTTGGGGTCATGAGGGCAAAGGTCAAGGTCACTTATAGCTCATAATTGTCATACGTCAAGATCTAAAAGACAGAGTACCATCAAAATTGAGTTGACAGAATTAATTCAGTGTACATGTTGATTTGGGCTTGATATAAATACATTGCGTAATGGCGGAGGCATCATTTTCGACTGCGCGCAGTCGAAGATCCATCTAGTTTGCTTATTACTCGGGCATTCTGACAATCAATAGTCATGGAATTCTTACACATCAATCAGTCGACTTTTTAGATCAAAATAGACACATTTATAAACACATTGTATTAACCTTTTGCCAGATTTTGCACTTATCAACAAATTTACTAGATCACTTTGAAGGGATCGTGTTACATTTTCAAAACCCTAACGACTTACATAGACCTCTAGTGGTGCTCTCATAAACCATGATGTATTTGTATTACCAGTATAAGCATCTATAACATTTAGCGGTTTTCCGAATTGCCCTTTTGTTAGAAAGATATTTACTAATTCTATTTTATAATATATTAAACATTATCGAATAGATAATGAAATCAATCAATTTTGGGGTAATTAGTAAATATCTAATTGTCCTGCGAACGCCCCTTTTAAATCGCAAACATGTGACGTCATCTAAAGAACGGACTAATGAACTAAATTCTGTAGATGACGCGTCATGACGTAAGCCAATGAATTGTCAATCACATGTCAATCACGCAGCCGATTCTGGACCCTAACTGTGGGTGGGGCGTAAATTCGCTGCTAAATGAGATTTGGCATCAGAAAATTAGTTTTAAATCACTACTGTGTTTATTTTCATGGATTTTTTTTCGGCAGACCTATTTTACAAGTTAAGTTATCAACAATGGAATAAGTGTCAAAGTACGTTGTATTATTTAGGTCCTTTAATAATAATTAGTGAACACCTAAGTGAACACCTAATTTACCCTTTTTAATAGCAACTTTTTTGTCTTCTTCTTCATAATCCAGAATATTTTTCTGTATTTTTCGTAGAGAAGGAAGTACACCCTTTATTCTGAAAGAATAAAAAAAGTATGCTTTAATAACAACATAATAGAGTTACAATATTTGACTCTATACGATCTATCTGCCAATCCTATGCAGTATTTTCCAATCAATATTCCTTATTTCAATCAAATCAAAATATTTAATTATATCTAGCCAAAACCTTTGTACGTATAAACATTTATAAAATACATGTGAATATGTCTAACCCTAACACACACGAACACACGCACACATCCACACGTGCACATTATACATACCTACTTCTACACAACAGCAACAACAGTGACCAAAACTTTAATAACTTGAATTTGCCCATACCTTCGAGTGAGGATAATTGTTTTTCGAAAAAATATTATCAGTCATCGAATTGCGAACTCCTTAATAGATTACATTGAAATAGGTGACTGTTGTGGTAAAATGACCGTCCCATGCCGCAGTTGTGCACCCTTTACGGTGTGTATCGCACATTTAGGTTGCACATTTGAACCTTTCTCCAACCATCTTTAAATTACTCCAGTTATTAGTTTGAAATACTTTCAGTATAAGATTTTAAATAGAATTTCATTTTTAAATAAACAACTATTTAGGATGAAAATTGTAAACAATGACAAATGTTCATTTTGTAAAAAAGAACTAGAAGATATAGTACATTTATTTTATGAATGTGAGATTAGTAGAATTATTTCGAATGAAACTTCAAATTGGATTTATGAAAGAACTCACATTAGAATTTTGTTCACTTTACAAAATATAATGTTTGGCTTTGAAGATAAGAGAAATGATGCTCTTAATTGTATTGTTATGTTAATTAAACAACAGATGTTTATTTGTAAATTGAATAATATATAGTTCCACTTTTTGATACGTTGAAAAAGAAAGTTTTAACATATTATAAAGATAAGAAATATATGTTATGTCTCTCTGGAATGGAAAGACAATTTACTGTTAAGAGGCAGTTGCTACAATTGTTGTTTGTATAGAAAGATTAATTTGAATGTGTTTAAACGTGCATTTGATGTATCTGATTTGTTTGTTTGTGTGAATTAGATTATTAATAAATAGCCTGTGGAGGGCTCAACAATTTTGAGAAAAAAACAATCTTTCAATTATTGAACTATTCAGACTAATTAAATAAACAATCGTGTTATCTGAGATCAAGGTAAACATCGTGAATAATTTAATTAATTTGATTGTATGTGTATAATTATGCTGATTGTGCTTGTCTGGACGTTTACAATATTGTTTTGCCATGTTTGTGTGTGCCAGCACTGCTCGTGCGTATTTACATTGAATACAAATACATCATCCAAACAAACATGTATCTCTATCATTAGTGAAACCCATACGATATGAAATAATACGACTAGAAGTGGCAGGAATTCTGTACTTATTAGCAACAGCACGTTACAATTCCAACGTTTCCTTCCCCTTTTATCATGTTTAGATATCTTAAACAAATTCAAGCATGGTCGAATGATAATAATTATTTGCAATGATAATGCACTAGTGCTAACCGTTCAAATTAAATTTTACAAGAACTGTATTTCCCTTTAACTGCAATATGATAATTATACAACCTCGCACAAACGTTTTAGCACACGGCACACCTCACACGTAGCTGTACCGTATAACATTGGGCAGAACAGAAGGTGGGAATTCCCAGCGATTTCTTTTTCCATAAATAACTTGCTTTCCCAGCTATTGTTATACGGCGAGTCGGCGACTGCTTGATTTTATTGAATAATGCTACCACAAATGTTTACGGTTACTATATTGCGAGATGTTCTCTATAATAAAATATATACAATAATGTAATGTTGGGTTCTGTTAGATTTCAAATAAAATTGATTGAAACGGTTGTATTACTGGTAGGCTTAATAAAACCCTAAGACAATGTCCAGCTGGGAAGCCTCCATAATTATATCATAATAAATAACTGCAAAGTTGCATTTTTTTGTGCAAAATCATACAAACAAACATACATCCATGCCTGTCTAATTAACGACCACCAGCAGCGATCCCCTGCATAGAAGAGCAAATTATATGACCTGCCTACAAAGGTCACCTGATATTTGTAAAGTAATTGTTTGTTCCCCCATAAGTGGTAATGACACTGTTTTGGTTGTATGTGCTATGTACTAGTATAGTATGATAAGTTTATGCTTTGTTTCACTTTTCTCCTTCATTATATTTTTTTGTCGCTAACTGGGAACTAAATCCACATTTCTTTTGAAATGTCAATTGATAATCAATTGAAGTGATTTGGAACGATTTCCAGGCATTTTTGGCAGTTTGCCGGCCGAACAAAACTATAGCCCCTGGCTGGTATTGACATAAAGGGCGATCGCTGACAATAACATTCATACTTCATTAAACGTCAGTCTGTACCTGAATAAAAGCAAAAGAACCAACAAATATTCCCAAATATAGTCTTTTTCAAAAATAAAAGTATAAATCTGCGAACTTGCGAAATACTAATATACGGATAACGAACTTACTGAAACATAGACATGATAAAGCACTGTCATTATTATTATTATCATTATTACAATCATTATAATTATTGCGATATTTATATTTTGTATTACTATTCATATTTATATTATCATTAGCAATACTATTGTCGTTATCATTTATTAGTATTATAGTATTATTGTTATTATTATTAGGATCATATTATTATAATTATACAATTAATGCTGTTATTATTTTTGTTTTGTTTATGATAAATATGACAACCACAAACTATCGACTTGGCATGGGACTATGGCTGTTAGCATTGTGAATAGGAGAAAGAGAGAGAGAAAACAATACTTTCAACATACGCGACACGTTCAAAACCATCGATTAACGTCAGACAAATTAGTTCAGATGTTTACAAAAAGACTACAATAGACCATCGAGGGATAAGGAAAAGTGCAGTGAGTAATACGAACAAAATTCAGTAAAAAAAATGGCGAAAGAAAAGTCATTTTCAGCGATACTATCAGGTCAATATTAATACGCGAATTAGCTATATCACAATACGCACGCTAGTACGAGTAGCTATGGGCAACGCTCTTTGTTTATCTCCAGTGGCCAATGACCGAGAACCACAATGCATTATTCATGTTCATGTGTAAGTCGAGTATGCTTCCCCAAGGGGAAAATACATAGGCTGGCATTAGCATGTGGCATAGCGTGGTCGGTTCAATGGGGGGGGGGGGGGGGGGGGGGGGCGGAAGGGGGGAGGGGGCACACTCTTTGTATTTCTTTATTTTATAAAGGATTTTCAGCTTATGCTTTTAATTGTTTAAGTCAAATTATTGGAGGGGGCGTGACTCCCATGCATTCCCCCATCCCAACGCTTCACCACTACCTGGCATGACTATCCATATACGCCCATCTAGGCGTTTCAATCGCAGTCACTCCTGTGTCTGACATCAGACGGTACTCGGCAGTACGTTTGCTTAAGCCTCTATTACCTAGTTTATTTCATATACCCTCCGAGAAATAATCAGCGCAATTAGCATTATCAGTTTAAAATCATAAGAACGAATTTGATAAAAACAAAATTGAACGGAACAATAGCCATCGAGTAACAACAATGGCTAGCCGAGGACAATCGTTCGATGTCAGAGACCACACGGTGATCGGTACGTTCTCGACGGACGAGGAGATGAAGTACTGCAACGATCTCCGAAATCGTCGCTTCCTCGTCGAGTCCGACGATGACCATCCTAACTTCGACCTCAAACAGGGACTCGACGATTACGTGCAACGTGAAGCGGTCGGCATTCAGCCGAAGTCGTTGGGTCCGATCATGGAGTGGATGCGAGACCACCGTGACAAGCTGATCGAGAAAGACATCTTGGTCCCCCGGAAAGATGGCGAGTCAAAGAAGTAAGACTGTATAATTATGCATTGTCAGTTTTTGACAGTTTTTGACTAAGATATTATTTCTTTTGTATGTTTTTTCTAACATATACGTCTTTTTCATATCTTATGCGAACTTATAATGCCCATTTAGATATATTACCAATGCGATACGTGCAGGGTTTTGCTATATATACAGTCACATTTGTCTTACAGAATCAACTTTATACAGGTTGTCGACTTTGTCGTTCGACGTGACGCTTAATAACCTCTTCCGAGTCGCTTCGAGAGTCGACCAAATCGACGTCCTCGCCACGTCATGTAACTGGACCTTTGGACTGAATAATTATTTGTTATAACGTATTTTGTTTATCTTCTAGGCTTAACATCGACTTTGTCGCTCGTCGTGGCGCGTTGTGTCGCCTCCTCCGAGCCGCCTCAAGCGTCGACAGCGTCGACATCCTCGTCACGCTGTGCAACGGGACGTACTACATCGAGCGACTCAAAGACACGGACGATGAGCTGCACCACTCTACTAGGGAGATGAGTTTCACAGGACCTAACTTCATCCGTTATGTTACGAGTGGTAAATCGACCGATGTTTATATTTTCATACGAAATGACCGAGGGGTGCAATATGCCTTCTTCACAATTTTGCCAATTGGGGCAAACAGCTATGAAGTCACCTGCACTTTTATGGTGTAACTATGTTAGGCGGGGATCCCATGCTTCCAATAATTGAAAAAACAATACAAATCTTAATTAGGGGATACAAAATTAAGAAAAACATAAGGACGTATGTGCCCAAAATAATTCGTGTGCCAGAACCCCCCCCCCCCCCCCCCCCCCCCCCTCTCCACACGCACACCGAATCAATCCGACCACGCTGAGGCACTACTTTTCTTATACGTCAGTATACAAATCGTATTAACAATTAAAATCATTTCTTTTTCTTCGTGTTTATCGCCTAGCGGACGGGGATTCCCCAGATATTGCGCAACGTCAACCAGTGAACGCCAATTCCGGGTACCACTCGGTGTCTCGGGCCCGGTGCGGCGAACACAGCATACTGTTCACCTCGGAGACACAGGCAGAGCGCAAGGAATCGGAACAGCGCCCTCCAAACAACTACGTCGCTATCAAGAGCAACAAGCCACTCACACATCCAAGGAGCATGACGTCTTTCAACAGGTATGCTCAGCAGCTGGACATTCGTTTTCCGCAAGCACGCTCATCCATGTTGAAGCTTTCGGCAGGGATATGGGAGTGTAATTCCATGCTTTCAGTTAGGGAAGGGCCATACAACTGCAAAAAATATTGAAAAGAAGCATCATTTAAACAAACTTGGGGGAACAAAATCTCTGACAGGGATTAAACTATATAATAATAATAATATCACAGCCCCATTTTATGCCGATGAATCCTTTCATGTCCGCAGAGCGCAACTAAACAAAACGCACATCAAAGTACAGCGCCCTTGTCTTGGTTTTGAGTGACGTGTGTAACATATCGCAATATAATATACATGTACAATGATAGCAACGGATGGGAATTACCGAGACTCTCTGAAAGGCAGTGGCGTAGCGACGGGGGGGGGGGGGGGGGGAAGGAATAGTACAGTGTTGGTCAAACTTAATTTTAGTAACCAAAACTGCACCACATCATTACAAACTAAGAGTTATTACCACACCTTGCTCGAAAGGTATAACAAATTACAAAGACTACGTAAAAAGACTGTTATCATTAAAAAAAAAAGAGCTGCTAAAACACAAGGGCGCTCTCTAAAAATACATGGTTTAAACCCTTTTTTATACAAAAATATTGTGCATGTGATGTCTTGTTGAAGTAATGATTAAATAGAGAGATCATCAACAACTATTTTTAACCACTTTGAATTCTTTTTGAAAAGGGGTTAGCATTTTATTTTGTTTTTCTTAAATCATCGAAGAAACCTGTGATGTAACAATTTTAATCGACTTGACTCGACTCGACTCGACTAAACTCAAGTTTTGTAGAAAAGGACTCGATCCGTGCTTGACTCGATCAATCTGTCGACTCGATTTGACTCATGACGCCTGATGACTTTTCGAGCCCCTGTCCCCCTGTTGCCTGTTGACTCGTGTTTTTGAATCGTGACTAGATCTCTGTTGACTCGGCTCAACTAGTGACTCGACCGCCTGGTGACTCCATTTTGTTGACTCCAACTGACTCGCGACTCGACTCCATGTTGACTCGTGACTCGAACCTCTGTTGACTCGACTTGACTCTTGACTCGACCGTCTATGGATTCGAACTCGACTCGACTCGCGACTGGACCGTCTGTTGATTCGGATTCTAGCTCTTGTTGACCACTCGTCTCGAATCGATTACAACACTGAATGTAACATGTTGCTTGTTTCAATCTGCACAAGGTACAAGGCCTTGACATGGTGGTCCCAGACCCACATGGCAGGAATCCCGGAGATCCTGTGCGGGATTCGGGAACAGGACGTCATCTCTTCAATCAAGCGGATGAAGACCAAGGATTTACCGGGGAAGTCTGGGGTGAGCATAGTAAGCAAATAATTACCGTTGGTGAAGGTGATGGGACAAACTATCACTTCCGAGGCTATCTGGATGTAGCTATCTTTCCGAAGCGAAGCTGAGGAAAGATAGCGTATACTTTCAGATCGCCGAGGAAGTGATAGTTTGCCATCGCCTGAAACCAAAGGGTGATTATTTGCTTTATATTCCACATCAATTATTTTGATCACAAACGACCTTTAACTAACACAAATGGCTAAAAAGTTTGGAATATTGAGCAATTGATCGAGTCTTTTATTTTAATTTCGTCAATCCTGCACATGAAAAAAATGTATGATTAGTCAAAGACGCTTATACCATTCTCTATTAAGCGTAGCCGCGCGCAAACGTTGTGCATCAGCGCGCTACTTTTCTGCGCACTAACGCGCGCACGCGTGTATTTACGCGCGAACAATTGAATATCTACACAGTGCTACGCACTTTTACCGACTATCTAGTGAGTGCAACGCACTTTCACCCAAAATATCTACACAGTGTAACGAACTGCATGTTCTCCCATCAACGATGGGCGAAACTATATTTCATCACGTGATTAACTTTTGACCAATCGTAGAGCAAGATTCTTAGTATGTGGAATATAATACAGAATAGTTATGAACAATACTGTAATCACTCTGTTTCGTGGGCAAGTATGCCGATGCGCAATAGTTGCACTGATGGGAACGTTTGGGTATATCATGTAAATCGTGCAATGCAGTTTATGCACTGGTTTATGTCTATCTCAGTAGTGTGTTTGTGTTTGTGTGGCAATATTGGTTTCGTATTACAGTATGCACAATATGTAATGTCAAGCCTACGTTAGTTTGTCTTAGTTGGCTCCTGGCCAAGACCACGTTAGTAAGCCAAGCTAGATAAGCAACTGTCAGAGCACCATGAAGGGAGCTTCTGAGACGGCAGTCATTTACTACAGGGAAACCCCGTTATAACGAGGTAGTCGGGACTATCAAATTTACCTCGTTATAAGCGGTACCCTCGTTATAAACGGCCGAATTAATAACAAACATTTAAATGAATGTATAAATGGGGACCAAAGGATTCTCCTCGTTATAAACGGTACCTCGTTATAAGCCAGCTCGTTATAACGGGGTTTCCCTGTACATGATGCAGTGTGGTCTGAATTCATGGAGTCACAAGCAGTGTTTTATTTTCCATTTTTCATCGATGGGGATGCTGGGCTGTCATTTATGAAGTGGACCCTATTCACAGTCGTCTATTGTTTTCTGGATAGGTTGTAACCTGTTGGCTCTGACATAAGGTCTTATACAAGGTCTTGGTAATGAAAATCCAATTCCGCCCAGGTTTGTGTGTCACACTCTTTGTCTTCTAGACCAAAAGTGAGCTTTAAAGGGATCTAGTAACTTTGTTGACATGTGTAAAAAGTGATGAATGGTTGATGCAATGTACATTGTTGTTATCTCATATGTCCACAGGGTATTGTGTGAAAATTTCAAGTCAAATGGACATTGCATGGTCAAGTTATGAGCGAAAATGCAAAGTGATATATTCACTAACACACTGCACTCACTAATTTGTACACGGTTTCAAAACTCCACCGGAGTTTTCCTTATCTGAATACTTAGATCGTACATATCTTTGTAACGAAAGGGAAATTTGAAAAACCGAAACCGGTCCCACGAGTCCCACGATTGTATTGTTAATACGAATAGAACAAGGTATGAGGGAACTGCTAGAATCAAAATTTTATTTTGAGGATTTGGACAATGTTACTTAGTCCCTTTAAGGGGCATATGTTGGGTGGTTACCTAGATCCTCGTACATATGCAGGTCTCGGTTGGTATCAGTGCGGTGTAATAATGTGGCGACAATATAATGGCATTGGTAAGAACCTATCCTTCTTTGTGCTTTTTTGGCAGGGGTTCTGGACCGCCGAAGCGTGTCAGATGAAGTTCAACGCTCTCCTGTGCGAAATCAAAGACAAGATACAAGATGACGACCCAAAGTACGTATTCCATTTTTATAGTTGATATGCAGTATATTCATTGCGACCCAATCTGCGTTCTTGCCAGGATGCATAATGTTTTTGTTTAATCAAAACAATGGTTGGCAAGTCTATGCATGCCAACGGAGAAACTGACCAAGGACTTTACATTTTTCTTATAATATTTGTTTGTGCACCAGGGCCGTTTATTATCTGGCGCTCAGGCAGGTGGAGAGCAATCGCAACGCCAGGAATCACCTGAGAACCCGGATGTTCACTCAACATGGGCAGAAGGATGACAATTACCACATAGTCAAGGACTGGTACCTCCGCGATGTCCTGGACATGAAGGAGTAGAACCATTAAAGGGAACTGGTAGCACTTCGATTTCTGTTATTTCCGTGACGATGTTACCATGCCAAGTTTCTTGTAATTCGTAGTTCTGGTTTTATTTAGGGGGCATGATTTGTAGAGCCGAAAAGAAACGCTATATGTTTACGCACGCCTAGCTTTGTCCTATTTACAGTAGATTACATGGTTGAAAACACTGTTTTTTCGATAAGGATCGTCTTATACAATGCATTATCAATAATATAACACTTAGGTGATTTAGCGTGAGTGTCGCGCAGCCGCGTTTCCGCACGATTCCGACGTCGACGTCATTTTTTTACCAAATTTGACGACACAATCACTCTGACTTTACGCAATTTTCAAAATTACTTTGGAGGAAGAAATGTTAACTTGTTAATCGAATTAAGTGGCATTAACTTGTTAATGCCACTTAATTCGATTAATGCGTTTCCTACATTAACCTGCCAAGAAACGCAACTGTTATTTCCATTATTAACGTCTAGTAGTACTATGGTGTAACTACCGTAGAGTATTCATTATTTTTCTTTTACGGACGACTGAATCTTAGTCATTTTAATATGTTTTAACCAGGTAAATATAATGATTGATATGCATTGCTGACGTATTTTTATATAATTTTGGAAATCTTGTATCGATGTATGCTGTAGTAATTGCTACGAAATCAAATCTACATGTATTTAATAGTATATTTGACATTTGTAATTTTCGATACCTTTCGAGCATGGTGGAGTTATATCTTTTAGTTTGTTATGTTATGGTACATGATTTGGTTACTGAAGCGCAACCTTACCTTAACTGTACTACCCCTTTAATCTATCGGGAAACTGCCAAAGATAAATGTACTGGAAGTTTCCAAATCAATTACAACTGACATGTCAAACGATTCACATTTGCCGTGGTAGAAATAAGGTATCGGTCCCATATGAGATAATTCGAATTCAAATAATTATACACATGAGGAAAATTAGAAGGAAAATAAGACTTGTGGCAAAAAACTGAGAACCAACATGCATGGCATATATGGGTAATCTGAAATTACACAGATAATGGATGGCTTTTAGCTTAAATTGTACTTGTCTTATCATAATTATGTCCTTATGAATATTTAGTTATTTGAACTGTTTATTATCAAGTTTCAAACAAAACAAATCTCAACTGCTGAGACACACCAAATGCGAGTATTCAAAATATAGGATTTCTCGGTCAAATTCATAAGTTGGCCACACAAATTAATTTTGAGTGCATTTCATTGCAGCTGTATTTTGCAGTTTAAAGGGGTAGTCCAGTTTTGGTAAAGAGGGCGCTGCACAAAATATTCCTTCGTGAGAGTATGAAAAACTGAGTGTACAATTTAAAGAGCATAGAATTTTAATGGCAGACATTTTTTTCATATTTTGATCAAATTCGGTTTAGAAACGGCTTAAGTATCAATGAATTTATCCAGTCAGAATAAATTTGGGCCCCAAATTTATTAGGTGATTTTGCACAAAAAATGCTTACACCTTTAAAACAATTTTCAAAAGAGGTTTTTAAATATAGTTGTTGATGATCTCTCTATATAATCATTATTTCAACAAAACATCACAAGCACAATTTTGTATGAAAAATTGTTCAAACCAATGCTCCTTTAGAGAGCGCCATATTGTGTTTGAATGGCTCTTTTTTAATTATAACTCAGTCGTTTGTACTTTTCTATACATTTCGAGCATGGTGGAGTAATAACTGTTAGTTTGTAATGTTATTATGCAGGTTTGGTTACTAAAGCTCTACCAAAACTGTATGCTACCCCTTTAAATTCGTTTGTAGCATTCGAATTCATATAACGATCATTCGGAAACATTTTGTTGGCATTCAATTTAAAACGTGATTCTATTATTTTCTTCGAATATAATTTAGAAGTTGCACTCTTCAGTCTACATTTAAAGTTCAATTGAGATATATTAATCTCTTTAATTTTAAAGTAACTCTTGTAAAGATTGTTATTGTTATGTTATTACCAATGCAATGTGTGAATCGTGTGTGAGTGTGTGCGTGTGTGTGTGTGTGTGTGTGTGTGTGTGTGTGTGTGTGTGTGTGTGTGTGTGTGTGTGTGTGTGTGTGTGTGTGTGTGTGTGTGTGTGTGCGTGTGTGCGTGTGTGTGTGTGTGTGTGTGTGTGTGTGTGTGCGTGTTCGTGTATGTGTGTGTGTGTGTGTGTGTGTGTAATTATAGGTTTTTAATATACTATGTATACTTTGTATCAAATGTGTAAAGTCATATTATTTGTATCTATAGAAGGGGGCTACTATTTACGAGTAGGTCTATATTACTTTTCAAATATTTATCTGTATTTATCTAGATGATTGATTGATACATGACTTGAATTATATATAATGTTATTGTTCTATGATTAAAAATAATAAAGATGAACTTGAACTATTTCGTAAAGTTTTCATTCAATTTAAGCGAGATTACGTAATACCGCCTTCCGTGTAATCCGTTTGCGAAATTGAATGCAAATTGCGTGTTTTTTAATTGAATGCTAAAATTAGAAAATCACTTGACCGAAGAGCTAAATTGTATGAACAAAATGCAATTTTTGAACCACAATTGCAAGCCTTCAGCTCATTTCGCGAAATTGAATGACACGCTTATTAACACGAATGAGAAGCTTACGATACTGGACAAGAAAACCTATATTCAATTCACATCAAAATATTTGTTGGTTGATTATTTTTCAGTAAATTGCACAGCCGTGTTTTATTTTGTTGATATGATAATGAAACTCCCCGATTAGGTGACAGTATAGCGGTGGTAACCATGGTAACTTATTATAATAATGGATGTATTGCACAGTGAAGCATATAATGTGTTATTATATTTACTAACTCCAAATGAACTCCGTTTGTACTTTATAGTTGCCTTTGTACCATTGTCATTATATAATTGCAAATTTAAAAGATTAAACCACCCGCATAGCTGCATTCAACAACAATTTGTAAAATTGTAGTCGAATGTTCCCATAAATGCGTTCACATCTACACTCGAATTTGGGCCTGGACCCGGTGATACTCGGCCATACCCTTTATATAATTTTGACTAGATACTTGGTACTTTGTAATTTAATCCTGAAAAAGTGGGTCCGAGAGAGCTAGTGGATAGCCCATAAGGACAGAAGGGTCCTTCGTAATTAGCGCATTCTCGGATGTATGAAGTGAGAGCTAGTTTAACGTAGATTGAAGAAGTTCATTTCTATCAGTGGGTGTGCGAACGAAAAATGAATTTGCGAAGGCATCGGAGTATGTGTTTTGTTGTTTGTACTAAAGAGAATTATCCCTTCTATAAATCTGTCAGTTTTTGGTTCATGAAATCTTCATGTTTGATCTCAAGGATTCCACTCAGCACTTTTGACACTTAAACTTAAACTTACACATTTCGTTTCATCGGTTACTCTGGTCCGAACCCAGAATGATCACTCATCTAAATTTCTAGTTTAAATTCACACAACACAGTATAGATACAGTAATACAAATCGTCCTACTCATAAATCAGCGTAAATTTTTTACAAACAAATAAGGTTAATAAACCTCGGATTAGACATATTATGTTGTGTGGATGCATGATTAATTGAGCAGTACAGTATCTGGGTATTGTTATAAGTGACGATACGGTTTGGGTTAGGGTTATGGTCAAGGTCTGTGCCGGTGTGATAGGGATAAGTGTCCAAGTGTCCAGGGCAAATTTAAGTCAATGGATATCTGTCCAAATCACTCAGTAAATGTGTGTTTTGTGTGTGTCGCACGTGTAAAATCAATATTTCGTGGCATATTAGTTCAATTATTATTTTATTCAAGTTCATTTTATTGAATTAACACACAAAAACGTTTACGTTGTACGAGTGACGTCATACGCGTCATTGTGACGCCATTTATGAGTTAAGTGTGTAGTATGAGTGGGTTACAGTTCGTTTGATTATCCGTATGTATGTGCGTATGTATGTTTGTTTGTGTTTGAGGATGAATGTGTGTCTCTGTGTGTAGGAATTAGGCTCGAAAACGGACAAGAATTAGATGTTAAACTGTCCGAATGACGTCACTGCCAATTATCCTTAGCTGGGCACTTGTCACACCGGTTTATGGACAACGAATAGCGGAGCGATTGTTGCCAGAGTAAATTATATCCCAGAACAAGAACATGAACATAACATCCTTGTCATTGCTCATATAAAACGAACAATGACAAAGGTTTCATGGGAACGTCCCCCATTCTAGGGTCTTGGTGGCTCGGGGGTTGATCGCACCGGTCTATTAATCCGGAGGCCTCGGATTCAATTCAAGTCCAGGTGTAGCCTATTTTTCTTTGCTCATTTTCATTTATACGACAAGGGCCCTGTTGCAGAAAGAGATACAATCGATTGCAAGTTACAATTAATTGTACATCAGATCATGATTGTGTTCTAAATGCACAAATCTGATTGGTTGAAACGCGCAAATTTTCTGACTTACAATAATTAATTGTAACTTACAATCGATTGTATCTCTTTCTGCAATGTGACCAAGAACTACTGCACACTATTCACCTGATACCCGGAGTTAGAGATGTCAGTGTAGACGCAATACGAGACAAGCGACTCAGTGCTTTCTATATATTATACAGAATGAAACCATTGATCGTATCCTTATTAATTGTTCAGTAGTTAATTCATTACAGACAGTGGCGTAGCTACGGGGGGGGGGGGGCACGGGGGGGCACGTGCCCCCCCAATCGTTTGGCAAAAAAAAAAAAAAAAAAAATATGACGACCCGACATGAAGCCAAATGTGTCTACAATGTATATCATTCATTATTATCACGTTTTATTTAATGTGTGATAATAATCATTATCAACGATAATAACCAAGAACATAACAGTCGTTCCCTAGTACTAGCAATAGCGCACCTATATCAGTTTGAAGAATCCTTCCAATATAGCGCCTTATGCAAATTTTCAGTCACGTGCGCGAGGATCGACGCTCACCGCATTTCACAATGTTTCAGAAGACATAGAGCGCGTACAGGCCTAACAATCTTCCTAGCATGGTAAATCGTTTATCATACCAAGGGCCCTTTTAGGATCTTGAATCTGCCTCCCGCTTTTATAGATAATTTTGACGCCTTTATGCAGGCTATAAAGGCGCATAGCTGCACTATGTAGTCCTAAATGTCTAGGTAAAGACAAACTTCTTTTACTAATTTCTTCACTCCAAATGCACCCGTTCCATTAATTCATGATGCATAATCTAGGCATATTGTTGATGATCATGATTGAAGGAGCACCAGTCATCTTCTCCAGAGTCGATATCTGCATCAGTTGAGCATAGGCCTACTGAAACTAATTCAAGGGACCCGAGCATAGCTGTGTTTTTTTTAGTTTGAAAAGGACTGTAAATCTTAATTTTTGCCGCGCTTCGCGCGCATATTCTGAAATACTGATATATACGAAATTTATTAGACCCTCATCTATCATGTCTATAGCACACAATCATCGGAAAATAAAATAATTTGAAATAATATATCTTTTAGTAAATTCGGTCCATATGCGCTGAATGCAAATAAAATTGGAATATTATGTCCCCCACATTAGAAAGGGGAGGAGATTGTCCCCCTCCTTTGTCATTAAGTATGTTTGGTTCCATACTTATATACTTTATATTACGTGAAATTTCTGTCTTAGGTGTGCACCAAATCGCACAATTTCAAGCCCCAAAATACGAAAGCTCCCTACTGTGGGAGGGGGACACCCCCTCCCACACCCTCCCCCAATCGGTCGCTTCGCTTCCTCGCAATGTCTCCCCTCCACTTTTGCTTAGTTCCATTGGAGCTCAATGCCCTAGACTATATCGATGGCTCTATAGTATACAGGATCACGTGGATCCATCTCACGGACTTAATCTTTCCTCGCTATTACCGTTTTAAAATACGTAACGAGTAGATTCACTATTATATACCATTTTAACACCCATGATTAAGACAATGATAAAGACAATAATGACCATACTTCTACAGTGATATTTTAAACACCAATTTCAAAAATTTCAAAAAAATTGGGAGGGGGTGAACCCCCTCCCACACCCTCCCCCAAATAAATGTAGACAAGCATACGGCGTGAGAGTATTTGAGTCTGGTGTGTGTGTACACGTAATAATAACTTAATAATAATAACTTCATTTATATAGCGCTTTTTGCCAAAAAATGATACAAAGCGCATAAAAAAACACAAAGAATAAACAGATACATAATTACAAATACAAACCTACAATTTATACAAACAATAACTTAACACAATTCAATAGAGGGCAACCAACTAAATATGTGTGTCTAAAAGGTTCTATAGACATACTTCAATATTAACTTATTACTTAGGATACAGGTGGGTTTTTAGTTGAGATTTAAAAGTACTGAGGGTGTTAACTGATCGAACTAGGTTGGGGAGGCGATTCCAGCATTTAGGTCCAGTGACTGCAAAAGCCTTAGATCCAATGTTTGTACGAGTACGTGGGGTATTTAATACAATGGCAGAAGTAGATCTTAAGTTGTACAAGGACTGACGGATGTGAAGTAGATTACAAAGGTAAGATGGGGCTTGCTTTGATAAGCATTTATATGTAAGTACAGCATTCTTGTATTCAATTCGCCGAGGTACCGGAAGCCAATGCAGGGACTGGATGAGAGGTGATGTATGTGTAGATTTAGGTTTCTTGTAGATAAGACGGGCGGCTTGATTCTGAAGGAGCTGTATGGTGTGCAAGTTCTTTGTTGAAGTCCCATAAAGAAGGCTATTGCAATAGTCCAACCTCGAAAGAACAAGTTCCCGAACTGCTGCATGTGTGGAACTTTCATCGAGATACTTTCGGATCAATGTCAGGTTTCGTAGATGGAATTTCACAGTTCTAGAGATGTTGGCCACCTGCGCATCGTGAAGAAGACGATTGTCGAAGATGACACCGAGGATCCGAAGAGACTCTGAGGGTTCCAGAACAACATCACCAAGGGTCAGCTTGACATCTGTGAGTTTTCGATGATGTGCTTGCGATGCCACTACAAGGAATTCAGTTTTACCTTGGTTGAGTTTGAGTTTGTTTATAGTCATCCAGATTTGAACATCTTTGATGACATCGGTCAGCTTGGAGAGTGCGCCTTGGATGTAATCCTTGGAACCTGGATCACATGTAACATATAGCTGTATGTCGTCGGCGTACATGTGATAGTTGACATCATGTTTGTGAAAGATTTCAATAATTGGTTGCAGGTACAGAGTGAACAGCAGGGGCCCTACGACTGACCCCTGCGGGACCCCATACTCCAGTTTAACCTCCGGAGAGTTTGCGTCATTGATTGCAACGGAACATGTCCTGTTCTGGAGATAGGAGACAAACCACTCCAAGGCTTGTCCGCATAAACCAAAGTGATTGTGAAGTCTACCAATGAGAATGGCATGGTCAAGCGTATCGAACGCTGCGGATAGATCAAGAGATAAAATGAATGTAGCCTTCTTTTCGTCTAGGGCACGTGAAATGTCATTCTGCAGGGATAGTAGAGCTGTTTCAGTGCTGTGATTCTTCTTATATGCAGACTGTCTGGGATTATCAAGGTGGTGCCGATCAATGTATTCCTGCAGTTGATGAGCCACAACTTTCTCCAAGACCTTCGCTAGGAAGCGAATATTGGAGATCGGCCTGTAGTTACAAAGGTTGTCTTTGTTCAATGACTGTTTCTTGAGAACAGGTGTGACTGTTGCTTGTCCAAGACAGGAAGGGAACACACCCGTTTCTAGTGAAGAATTGATAGTCTCTAGGATGATGGGCATGAGTACATGAATGTGTTTCTTCACGAGCCACGTTGGTAGAGGATCGAGGGAACAGGTTTTATCAGGTAGTTTGCTGATGATGTCTTCAACGTTGCTGTATGTAACAAGACTGAATGATGACAGTTTGGTGATTGGTTCGATATGAACATGTCTAAGAACAGATGCATCGACATTGAGATCATCAATGCACTTCCGGATATTTCTTACTTTATCGGTGAAGAAGGAACAGAAGGCTGAGGCAAGTTCCACAGATGATTCCGCATCGGGCAACACACGTTTATTCTTGTTCAAAAGTTCATTAACTGCTTTGAACATGTTTCTTGGTGACGAATGCTCAAAGATGTCTTGATAGTAGTCCTGCTTAGCACCAGAAACAGCCGACGCTACTGCAGATTTTGCTTCTTCATAGGGTAGCGGATCGCTTGCAGGGTTTAGTCTGAGGGCTTTCCGCCATTTTCTCTCCTCTCTCCTCTTTTCACGTCTTGCAGCGTCGACGTCATCGTTGTACCATTTGGGGCGATGGCGAGTTTCAGTTTTCTTTGAGCACATTGGAGCATGCTCATCGAGGGCTATCTTGATGTTGTTATCAGCGTCAGATATAAAACCGTTCAAGTCATCGGTCATGTGAAGACTTTGCAACTTCGAGGAGAGATCAGTGGAGAAACTGTGATGATCAAAGTTTCGGAACTTGCGGAAACTAATGGGCTTCGTTGGAAGAGTTTGCTTTTTAGATTGAATTCTGCAACTGATGGCGTAGTGGTCAGACAGAAGGCTTGGATCAATCTGCACAGAGCAAAGTAGATTGTCATCCTCCCTGGCAATGACGACATCAAGAATGTGGCCACCTCTGTGAGTTGGTGATGTGACATGCTGAATCAGTCCTGATGCGCTGAGCAAGTTTTTGATACGTGCAACGTCATAGCGACTAGGGCAATCAAAGTGTATGTTTAGATCTCCAAGAATTAACAATTTTCCAGGGATCTCGTTCAGTTCATCCAGAAGAAGTTCAAATTCCTCCAGGAATTTAGCCGTTGTAAGGCCGTTCTGACTAGATGGTGGGGGCCTGTAGGTCACAAGCAAATTTGTTGACCGTTGACGATCGGTGATGATACAATATTCAATTGTTTCATAGGTACGGGAATCAAGATGACGAAGTTTGAGGTGGGATTTGAACAGCGCTCCCACGCCTCCTCCGCGTCCATTATCTCGTGGAACGTTGATGAAACTGTAGCCTGGGGGAGTTGCCGCACCAATGATGACATCGTCGTCAACTGTGAGCCATGTTTCTGTGATAAGCATGATGTCAATATCATTGCTTATAACATAGTCCGCAAGAGATAATGTTTTATTTCGTATTGATCGTGCATTCCAACAGCAAACATGAATCATGGAAGAGAGTTCCACATTCGCATCGAGTACAGTCATGGTAGTATTCGTTGGCGGCTTCACGGTGGCTCGATGTTGATGTAGCCTGCGTCCCGCACGGCTTCCTCGATATTTAAGGATGCCATTTTCCTTGAGTATTGCCAGCACACTAGAAAAAGGTGCATGTTTTGCACATTGTGTACGGCGAAGTTCAAACAGCTTGGCTCTTGAATAGTGCAGCAAGGAATTGTCTCCCATAGTTATTGACCAGTGAAGCACAATCAGGTCCTCCTGTACAATAGGAAAGTCACTGAAGAGTCCTTTGTGATAAGGATTAACCCACAATTAACGTAGGTTTGATTGTGTGTGTATACTTTATCATGAGGGAAATGATTTCTTTAATTCAGTATTATCAAATTTCCTTCCAAGGTATGCACCAAATTGCATTATTTCAAGTAAAAATTTGCAAAAGCTCCCTACCGTGGGAGGGGGACACCCCCCTCCCACACCCCCCCTCCCCCCCCCCCCTCGGGCGCTACGCTCCCTCGCAGCTGTGCCCCCCCCCCCAATCACTTGACCCTCGCTACGCCACTGATTACAGATAAAGTATCCTGGGGTTTGGGCTTCGCCAGTTGACGATCAAAACTGTTAATTAAAGTGATCTGGTAACTTTGTTTAAAATGTTCCAAAAACTGGCAAATTATTAATGTGTATTTCTGCATTGATATGATATCTCCACTGAGTGATGTGTGTAATTGCCATGGTAAACGAATGTCATATGACCGAGTAATGGGCGGCATGCAAACTGCAAAGTGATATTCGCTAACTCATTACACTAACTTTGTACACAATTATGAATCTCCTATAAAAAATTCATTTAAAAAACTCCAAACCCAAGCAGTTTAATCATAAATATCTTTATAACTAAAGATAAACTTGAAATAGCCAAACCTTCCACAATTCTTTTAGTAATATGGATACAACGAGGTATGTGAGTAAGTATAATTGTGTTTTTGTCAAATATTACCAGATCCCGTTAATTAAACTGTAATTTTTTTAATTTTTATTCATAACGGATGATTTTCCCAGGGGTTCGGGATTCGCCAGAAAAAGAAGTACCGGTATGTATACTATGAGTTATGTTGTAGGATTATCATTTTATGGAGACCTGCACAGATTGTAATATTCGATGAATTGAATTTTACAGATACAAATTGATTGCAGTAATCGACGCTTGTATCATTATCATTCTTGCCATATATGTATGATTAAAAATGATATGTGTGTTAAAGGGGTAGTACAGTTTTGGTAAGGCTGAACTTTACTAACCAAACCTGGACAGTAACATTATAAACTAATAGTTATTACTCCACCATGCTCGAAAGGTATACAAAATTACAAACGACTAAGTAAAAAGCCTGTTATCATTCAAAAAGAGCCATTAAAACACAAGAGGGCGCTTTTTAAAAAGGCATTGGTTTCAACCATTTTTCATACAAAATAATGCATGTGATGTTCTATTGAAATAATGATTAAGTAGATAGATCATCAACAACTATTTAAAAAACGTTTTTGAAATTTTTGGGAAAAGTGTAAGCATTTTTTAATTTTTTGAAAAAATCATCTAATTATTTGGGCCCCAAATAATTATAAGATCAAATATATTTATTGATATTTCAGCCGTTTCTGGACCGATTTTGACCAAATAAAGTTTATGCTGCCATTAAAATTGCATGTTCTCTCAAATTCGACACTCAGTTTTTCATTATCTCACAAAAAAATTGTGATGTGCAGCGCCCTCTCTACCAAAACTAAACTACCCCTTTAAAAACAAAATGGTAATACAATAATAATTTGATCCGTTAAACAGAATTTTAAGAATTCCTTCATGTTTTACATTGTATCGGGAGAGTTAACGAAATGTGTTCGAGGGCAAGATTAAATGAAAACCATGAAAAATAAAAAAAAATGATAGACTTTTATATTTTAGTATGGTTATTTAATATCAGATAAAATGATGCAACACTTTGAAAATGGTCGTGTAATTCAGAAACAGTGCAATTAGTCATTAGAAATTATTAAACTTAACAGATCCTTATGTTCCGTAGGCGCCAAACTTTTGCGAATGGGTAAATCATATTAACACGTATACGCTTGGATACAATTACTTTTTTCTTTCATCATTTGAACATTATTTTGGGGTATTACTTCCCTTTAAGTTGAGCTTGCGGGGCTCTTTAAAAGTGGTTACAGGTGTATCTGTAACTATGGTTTCAGTGTCAACTACCAGTCCTGTGTCATGTCTGTGTGAAACGCAAACTATAGGCGTACTAGGCAGGGGTTGGGGTCAGGCGCGCCGATTCGTTCCGAAAACACAATGCATTGGGAGGGCAGAGCATTGTTCACAAACAATGCTCGCCCCCCCCCCCCCCCCCCAACGCATTGTGTTTTCCGAATGAATCGGCGCCTCTGGTTGGGGTGGGAGGGGTGGTGGTGGCCTGTGAAATGATGTCAAATTCAAACAAACCCATGTCACATTCGGGTACAAATCATGAAATTTTAGGGTAAAATATCGCAATTTTCGGGCAAAGATATCATTTTCGGGCAGCTATATGAGTTGTAAGGCCTTTTTTTGTTGCTTGTCAGGTTAAAAAACGGGGAGGATATTATTCGGGGAAAAGACCTCAGCCCCCATTTTGAAGAGAAAACATTGTGCCCGTATGCCCATGTGCGAAATGGAAAACAGACATGGAACTAAAAAGAAGGCAGATGTCACGATCCATTTTCTAGCACACGCCTGTCATCACGTTCATCTTGGCGCAGTTTTTGTCGAATGTCGATCGATGGGAATATATTAAGATGTATCAACACGCTCTGCTTATCACTTCTCGAGATCATTAATTTGGCACTTTCCCTGACAAGGATCAACAGAGTACCTGCTGTTAGATCACAACTGGGGACAAATACGCAGTTATATTTCTGCCGCTGTCTTCTCGAGAATTGCTTCAATTTATCAGTAAGCCAGATAAATACGTTAAAGAAAGATGTAAGTTTCATTTGCGAATTCATACTATTATTATGGATGATGGTGGTATGATGGTATGATGGTGGTATGATGACTGGAGAAATTAATGTTTTCAGGTTTGATGGCTTTTCATGAGCGTGAGAGCATATTTACCGGGGCTTTGTTTTTTTGGTAATACATGAATTTTACCATTATCGTCTAAACCTGAACGACGAGGATAAAGAAAGGATAAAGGGCCTCCTTCGACTCAGAGGGTCCAAGTGCGAACATATATATTTCATATAGATTCGTCCAAAATCAGTTGTATTTTCCCGAATTTGAGATGTCATTTAAAACTCTTCGGGGGCAGGGGAGGGTGTCTTCAGTCCCCGCTTCGCTCGCCTGTAGGATCATCCATCCGTACCTTTTTAGTGACATATCTTTAGAATTTTGATACTGAGAGAAACATCATTACGTATGTCAATGTTCCCTACATGAATAATTTGTACATGTATTTTATGTTTTGTTCGTATCAGTGATTAGATAACTATTTTTTTTTATTATCGCATCATTTATTTTCTATTAATATATTTTGTATATTATTGTTAATCCATCGTTTTGTCCATTTATGTATACATATGATTAGTTTTCATATTCTTGTTTTTTATTTATTTCTTTATTTAATTAGATATATATTGATGTATACATTTATTTATCTATTTACCATGTGCAGATCGCAATGATCAGAATGCTAGTGGCTTTGTTGATCCTTTATGGTAAGTTAACTCTCAGTGTACTAAGGGCATACATAACCAGTTCTACCAGAACCCACCAGTAACAAACCATGACATTCAGCTAAAGTTTTATATCTGACATGTCTGATGCGTAATTTGTTTTATATTTATCTTATTTATTCAATCAATCAATATTTGCTAATGAAATAATAATAATCACCTTTGAATGCTATTGAATTATCAAGATCAATTGAATACATGAAATTGTCTATAAGTGAAGCGTAATGTAGAAATACGGTTATATTATTACGTGATGTTACATCACGTCAATTACTGGGCCTACCATCATCATCTTATATCGAAATTATGCCTCAACAGGAAACCGACATTATCGGATAGATGCAAGTGCTAGTCGAGCCTGATCCTTTGTACTGTTTGGTACTATTTATCTTAATATGCAAGTGAAAACTACTAAATTGTTTGACATGTACAGTATCCAGAACTTATTCAAGATTGTAAAATACTTGTTTATATTGGTTTATTGGTTTACTTAACATGTTTATGTCCAGCGTGTAACCATGGTAACGCTTCGGCTAGCGAAAGCGTTGGTCTCCTTTTGCTGGACTCAGAATCGCCGACGAATTATGACGACGACTTTGAAGTGGTGTGCGAGTACGAGAGAGACCCCTACCGGACTTGGGGCTCGCCGTTTTCCGTCGACCACCAACCCGTCATGCGGAAGACGTGTAGAAGAGTACACAAACGTAAGTTGATGATAATGCGCCGCGAGCGGTGTAAGGCTGGACGTGCTCTATATATAAGACGGCACCAATAATATTATGTATTTATTTATTTATTTATTTATTCTTCTTTATTCAATGATCATTATTTGTATTACTAATACTTTCATGATGATTATTATTATTATTATTATAATTATTATTATTATCATTATTATTATCATTATTAGTATAAGTAGTAGTAGTAGTAGTAGTAGTAGTAGTAGTAGTAGTACCCAGCTAGCCACCTGACGTCGGGCCGATGTCGGAAGTTGGTTGCCGGATGTCGGCATATCGCCGTTGGCTCGAGGTTAAAATGTCCGCCAGCCCAACATCGTCACGACGTCATTTTTGTGATATATTGGCATAACGTCATTTTCCGACAATGGCCCAACATCATCTCATGACATGATGTTGGGCCATTGTCGGAAAATGACGTTATGCCAATATATCACAAAAATGACGTCGTGACGATGTTGGGCTGGCGGACATTTTAACCTCGAGCCAACGGCGATATGCCGACATCCGGCAACCAACTTCCGACATCGGCCCGACGTCAGGTGGCTAGCTGGGTAGTAGTAGTAGTAGTAGTAGTAGTAGTAGTAGTAGTAGTAGTAGTAGTAGTAGTAGTAGTAGTAGTAGTAGTAGTAGCAGTAGTAGTAGTCGTATCATTTAATGATAATCAAATTATTGTTTCTACATGATTTTTATAAATTGATTATTATGTCGGTGCAGTAGCGGAATAATCAAATCATAAAATCATAATCATTTGTTGTAACAACACATTTTAATAACTAACTCCTGTATCTACGCGTTCTTAGTACTATTTAGTATTTCTAGAACTGCTTGTTGGGACTTTTTTATAATGACACTCGATGATATAATAAGCACAAATAAGTTGGTGACAGTCAGAGAATATATGTGTATTTAACTCCCAGGTGGTTACTTTTAATGTTCTTAATATTTTTTTTTCTGATTTCTGTTCATAATGTATTGTAATTTGAATGGAACGGATATAGTTGAAATGATTCCATTTGTATATCGTATGGTTATGTTGCAGTATGTTTGGTCCCATTTGAAACAGAATTCTACACAGAGAGTGAAGAGTGCAATGAACCCGGTCTTCGAAACGTGAGCAATCTGGGTACTTGTGGTTCATCCGACCCTAAAGCCAATTCAGCGGCGCCTGCAGGTATGGGCAATACAATGTTTCGTATTAAAGGGACCTAGTAATTACTTTGTTGACATGTGCAAAAACTGACGAGGGTTGATAAAATATGTATTTATGTGATCAGCCCACTGCATGAGTAATGTAAGTGTGTAAATCCCATGGTAAATAAATGTCATATTATTCCAAGTAATAAGAACAAAATGCAAAGTGATAATTTGCTAACTCATTGAACTAACTTTGTCCAAACTTGGATGTCGCCAATGGAGATTTTCATATCCGAACACTTCAACCATTAATATCTTTATAACCAAATATCTGTTCGGAAACTCGAAACCTACCCGACCCATGCTTCTTTTGAATACAATTACGAGGAATGTGAGAACCACGAAACAAGTAAGTTTGTTTTGTTTTGTTTTGTTTGTTTGTTTGTTGTTGTTTTTTTTTGGGGGGATGTGATGATGTTACTAGATCCCTTTAAATGTCGGTGTACGGAGGGATGTATAGGTTTGAAATGCTACACAAACTGGCCGGTTCACCATTTTTTAACTATAGGCTATAGATTATGCGTTCTACATTACCATGCTACTGCTGAGCCAGTACGTCTGCGTTCAATTATTAATAAACGTTTCATATCCCCAGATGGTCATACTTCCTAACTAGTTGTGAATCTCAAGCTCTTATATTTATTGTCACAATCTACAGTTTAGCACTTTGCTTAGCTAAGATGTTGCTATTTCCGACCGACAATTTCAGTGGTACAATGAACAAAAATGTTTGCAGGCGTTGTAAAGAGCGGAGCGACAGAGCTTTTGAGGGAGGTGATGTGAGGGGTGAAGTGGGGGGGGGGGGGGGGGGGGTTCCTCTATATACTCCTGTATTTTCTCCTCTCTTTCTCTTGTAGTCTTAGTACGATTATGCCATCTATGTTAACATCGATCTACATATGCACATGCCCCCACCGGCTGATCCACTTTGTATTAAATGTTTTCCAAATCTATATATTCTTATGTTCATGCCCACCCCCCCCCCCCCCCCCCCCCCCCCTCTGTCAAACTTTTTTCAGACCTCTATCTATCTCCCTCATCATGTTCTTTGTTATAATTTGAATTCTTATTCTAGATCCATACGAAGAGTTTTCAACGGAGTTCCTATTTCCGTTCCCGGTTCTTGAGATGTCTCCCAAGAGATCTAGAGCTCGATTGAGCATAGTATCTATGTCGGCTTCCGGTTTAGTCACCGTATCACTGCCACGTCTTGGAAGACACCTAATCCTCTCACCAAAGGCGTTTCCGGATGTCCTTCAGGTCGACCTACCAGATTTAGGTGTAAGCCCTGATGGTCGGGATGTCAGCACGGGAGCGGTTCTTGTGAATTCTCATGATCCAGTCAAAGTGAGCGTGCACTTCCGTACAGCATCCAGTTGGAACAACCTCATCCCCACTGCGTCGACTGTGCCATCGAAGTTCCTGGGCAAGGAGTACATCCTTGCGATTGCAGATCTCCATAAAGGAAGATTTTCCACTAAAGTCATGATCTGTGCCGCTGAGAGTAGGGTCACTGACGTTACGATAGAATATCATGACACAGAGAAAGGGAGCGACAACAATACAAGGTCGTTCCATGTCCGTCTAGAACGTCACGGTTCCGTTGTTTTCGATAGTGATGTAGTCAACAAGGGACACAGGATCCTGGCTTCGAAGGATATATCGGTGTTGGTAGTTGGTTACGTCGGCTTGTGTGACACCGAGGCCGGAAGTAAGAAAGACAGATGCACCGGGTTCGTGCATCACCTGCGTCCCATCGAGATTTGGGGGAAGTCGTTTGCAATTAGAAAATAAAAAATATCTGCAAATCACGTGACAGCGGGAAAGGATGGTACAGTGGTTGACGTCGATGAATTTGACTACAATAATACATCTTCCTCCCTCAAGCGCGCTGGTGATTATCTCAAGTTAACAAATAATAAACCCATGTCGGTGCTCAATGGTAGCATGGCGATTCGTGTCATCAAATTCCGATTAAATCACATTTCCCTCTTTATCAACAGCATATCAATCCCGTACCTTCTCACTCCAATCGAGCTTTTCCCACGCAGAGTTCTGGTTTATTTTCCTAACCATATCGAATCGCAAAATGTTAAACTTTACGTCACAGTTCGTTGTATTTGGCTGGATGGTATGGAGGTCGAGGTCTTGCGGCTAAATGCTTCCCAACCCATCCAAAGCACACCCCCCTACGTGAAAGATTGTAAGCCTTCGTCGAGATTTACACACTTTTGTTGTCTCTTCATCTCCGTGGAGGATGGTCAGTTCTATAACATAACCAACGCGTACCCCTCCGCCAGGTTCCTTGTCACCCGCTCTGACACTGCATTACGTCAGGGTATCAGTTATGTTTTGAACGACCCACCCCCATCAAGCATGCAATGGCAATAAATGATTTAAATTATTGGATGGATCTGGATGGAAAAAACAGGGAATGGATCAATTGGTATGGAATTAGGGGCGTAGCTACTAGCTTCTCGGGGCACATTCTCGGGGACATGTGCCCCTCTCCTTCAATCTCCCCAATAAATTGAATAAAAACAATACAAAACATAAGGGATGTATTAAAAAATTAAACAAACATAAGTGGTGTCACCCAAATAATTGTTGCCCATTAGTTCGACCACACTACGCCATGGCCATTGTTATGTGTAAACTATGTTTTGCTTTGAATAGATAAAATTATTATTGTCTAGATACTTTCAATTTAGATTAATTATCAAGGAAAAATAACTGAACGACATCGATCTTCTTCCTGGAAATTTGTTTGTATAGCCCCAACATCATAACATCATGAAATAGAAAACGACATGATTAGTGAGAAGACACACCTTTAATTTGTTCATAGGGAAACTTGAGTTTTGGTATAGAGAGTGCAGTTTTGGTCAAACTGAAGTTTAGTAACCAAAACCTGCACCATTACAGTACAATATTTATAACTCCACCATGCCCGAAATGTATACAAACTTACACACGACTAAGTAAAAACCCTGTCATCATTCAACAAGGGCCGTTAAAAGTCAAGAGGGCGCTCTCTAAAAACTCATTGGTTTCAACCATTCTAAATTTTTAAATAAATTGCATGTGATGTTATGTTAAAATAATGATTAAAGAGGGAAATCATCAACAACTATACCCCCCCCCCCCCCCCCAAAAAAAAAAAAGTAAGTCCCCCTGGCCACCCCTAATCAAAATAGCGTAACTTTGTAATGAATATGTTTTGAGCAAAACACTTGGCAGGATTGTTTCTACACTTATTGACTAACTTATGTGTGAAAATGAGATTGATCCGTCGTGTCATGCATGAGTGAGCACACATTAAAGGCAAATTGTCACTTTTCAAAAGTCACAAGAGTAATTTTTGGGGGTTATATGAAACGAGATGTTGGCGAATTCTGTTTCTGATGTATGTTTAAGTGTTGTTGTATCATCCATCGTTTGACCCCCCTTACACATATCTTGACACTTTTCACGTTTTTCACGGTTGGCTGAGCACAATTTCTTTTTTTATGCATGTTGGTAAAAATATCTGATGTCAATTCATTCAATAAACTGAATGGATTTTGCAATGTTATAGGAGGGTTGAACATTTATTCCCTAAAATTGTGCTCAGCCAACCGTAAAAAACGTGCAAAGTGTCAAGAAGATGTGAGGGGGTCAAACGATGGACCTCATTTTCAGACAGAAGTTAGTCAATACATGCAGGAACAATCCTGCCAAGTTATTTTGTTCAAAACCTATTCGTTAACAAGTTACGCTATTTTTATTAGGGCGGGGGACTTACTTTTACATCTTTGTCAATTTTTGAAAGTGTAAGCATTTTTTTTTCAACGGCTGTTTCAACATTATTGATTTATTGTGGTGGCCCACACTAAGTACCAATGGTTATATTTATCAATACTCAAGCCGTCTCAGAACTGATTTTGATCAAATAAAGTTTATTTTGTCATTAAAATTGTACGCTCTTTCAAATTGAACCTTCGGTTTTTCATTACCTCACAAAAAATATTTTTTGTGCAGAGCCCTCTTTACCAAAATTCAACTATCCATTTAATGCCCTTTCGCAATCTGCACACAAAACATCTTAAATCAGATTTGTTATAAATATCACTCACGTTTGCTATCAAAAGTAGCACTAACCCCAACTCAGTGTAGAAACAATCCTGCCAAGTTATTTTGTTCAAAACCTTTTGGTTAAAAAGTTACGCTATTTTGATTAGGGGGGGGGGGGGGGGACTTACTTTTTTTGTTGGGTTTATTTAAAACATCTTTGTCAATTTTTGAAAGTGTAAGCATCTTTTTTCAACGGCTGTTTCAACATTATTGATTTAGTGTGGGGGCGCACACTAAGTACCAATGGTTATATTTATCAATACTCAAGCCGTCTCAGAACCGATTTTGATCAAATAAAGTTTATTTTGTCATTAGAATTGTACGCTCTTTCAAATTGAACCTTCGGTTTTTCATTACCTCACAAAAAATCTTTTTCGTGCAGAGCCCTCTTTACCAAAATTCAACTATCCATTTAATGCCCTTTCGCAATCTGCACACAAAACATCTTAATAAAGGGACTTAGTAACATTGTCCAAATCCTCAAAATAAAATTTTAATTCTAGCGGTTCCCTCATACCTTGTTGTATTCGTATTAACAATAAAATCACGGGACAGGTTTCGGTTTTTCAAATTCCCCTTTCGTTACAAAGATATGTATGATTGAAGTATTCAGATAAGAAAAACTCCGGGCGAGTTTTTCTTCCGTGTACAAAGTGAGTGCAGTGAGTTACTGAATATCACTTTGCATTTTCGCTCATTACTTGGCCATACAATGTCCATTTGACTTGAAATTTTCACACAATACCCTGTGGACATATGAGATAACAACAATATACATTGCATCAACCATTCATCACTTTTTGCACATGTCAACAAAGTTACTAGATCCCTTTAATTGTTATTAATATCACTCACGTTTGCTATCAAAAGTAGCACTAACCCCAACTCAGTGGCGTGCCCAGGATTTCTTCAAGGGGGGATTATTTTGTCAGCCAAATTTATGTAAGCGGGGGGGGGGGGGGGGTCCGCAACAATTTTTCGAAGCCGAGGCCGAATACATTAACAATTTTCGAGGCCAAGACCAGCTCGTTCAAAAAAATGTTCGAGGCCGAGACCAAGACCATTGGTTGAGAATCCTGTAAGCGGGGGGGGGGGGGGGTGTCTGTTGAAAATTTTAGAAGCCGAGACCGAGAATTTTCAACGCCTATGCCCCAACAAGGCCGCTAAAACGTGGTCTCAAGACCAGTAACAAGTTGTAAAGGGGGGGGGGGGGTTCAAACCCCCCAAAACAGCCATTTTTGGGGTACGCCTATGCCCCAACTGTATACACGGCGTGACCCATGCGATCTAACTTCGCCAGTCACATGTGTTAAAACTACTGTAATGCAGAAGGTCCCTAATCGTTAAATCTTGATCATGTTGTTCAGGTGAGTTGGGGCATTCAATTTATGAACAGATAGATACTACAATTCTGATATTATTATAATAAGTGCAGTTATGTAATTACAGTATGGTAAGTGTGTAACAAAAAAGAACATTATCATTTGTTTAAAAGTCAAAATTTCAAATGAAGTTTTCGTTGAACTTACCCAGGTAGCAAGCCAACGTTGGTCCAACGTTGGACCAACGTTGTCCAATTTTTTCGGCAACGTTGGTCCAACGTTGTCCGGCAACGTTGGACCAACGTTGCTTGCGTACGCCCAAACAACGCTGCTCCAACGTTGGCGAAAACAAAATACCAACGTTGGATCAACGTTGGTCCATTGTTGGAAAGTTGTCATTTGTCAACGTTGGACCAACGCTTTTCCAACGTTGATCCAAGGTTGGTATTTTGTATTCGCCAACGTTGGAGCAGCGTTGGTTGGGCGTACGCAAACGTTGATCCAACGTCAAAGCAACATGTGTCCAACAAGCATCCACCATATTTCCAACAAGCATCCAACATGTCTCCAACACTCATCCAACAAGCATCCAACATGTCTCCAACAAGCATCCAACATGTCTCCAACAAGCATCCAACGTTGGTCCAGCGTAATTCACCAACATTTCTCCAACGTTGGTCCAACGTTGATCCAACGTTGGACCAACATTGGACCAACGTCTCACCGTACTAAAAAAATTAAATTAATATTCATATATTCATATGACACGCCTATTGGTGATATCTAGAACATCCTATCCTAGCTTTCCCTTTACCTAAGACTAACCCTAACCCTATTCCTAGTCCTATTCCTATCCATATAGTCCTATTCCTATTCCTACACTCACTACATCTACATCATCCACTCAGCTTTATATAACCTAGCTTCTGTGTTAATATTTGTTTGATGGTTGGTATTTCGATAAAGTTGAATGTTTGGATAAAGTTTTAAGAATTTACACAAATACATCATGGAAACAAACCTTTAGAATGTTTTTGTAGATAAATAACTTACATATATTTCAAATAATGAGTAAATAATAACATTGGATTCATTCTGAACAATCAAATAACATGATTATTAATGCTTTTTGCAGTCAATGATAACCACTCATGAATATTCATGAATAATAACCAACGTTCATCCAACGTTGAACCAACGTTGATCCAACGATGGCATACATCCTGCTTTCAGCAGCTAATTTTAAATCCTTTTATTATGCAAGGGGGTTTTGACCACATGTGCTACGAGTAAAAAAAATTACCTTTTCTAACATAACAGCTACATGTAGTGATCGACAACAGATGTGAAATGTTGGATTCTCGTTGGATTAACGAACGTTTCACTGTGGGTTACCGATGTCGATCCAACGTTGCTCTAACGTGATTGTCCAACCTCCATTTCACTTTGAGTTACCGATGTTGATCCATCGTTGGTGTTGTAATATAATACAAGTAGGCGAAATGCCATGTGTAACTCTGGCATAACTACATAACAATAATAAATACTGGTAAATTAGAAACTTGAGTGTCAGGGCCCAGGTAGCAAGCCAACGTTGGTCCAACGTTGGACCAACGTTGTCCAATTTTTTCGGCAACGTTGGTCCAACGTTGTCCGGCAACGTTGGACCAACGTTGCTTGCGTACGCCCAAACAACGCTGCTCCAACGTTGGCGAAAACAAAATACCAACGTTGGATCAACGTTGGTCCATCGTTGGAAAGTTGTCATTTGTCAACGTTGGACCAACGCTTTTCCAACGTTGATCCAAGGTTGGTATTTTGTATTCGCCAACGTTGGAGCAGCGTTGGTTGGGCGTACGCAAACGTTGATCCAACGTCAAAGCAACATGTGTCCAACAAGCATCCACCATATTTCCAACAAGCATCCAACATGTCTCCAACACTCATCCAACAAGCATCCAACATGTCTCCAACAAGCATCCAACATGTCTCCAACAAGCATCCAACGTTGGTCCAGCGTAATTCACCAACATTTCTCCAACGTTGGTCCAACGTTGATCCAACGTTGGTCCAACGTTGGTCCAACATTGGACCAACGTCTCACCGTACTAAAAAAATTAAATTAATATTCATATGACACGCCTATTGGTGATATCTAGAACATCCTATCCTAGTTTTCCCTTTACCTAAGACTAACCCTAACCCTATTCCTAGTCCTATTCCTATTCATATAGTCCTATTCCTATTCCTACACTCACTACATCTACATCATCCACTCAGCTTTATATAACCTAGCTTCTGTGTTAATATTTGTTTGATGGTTGGTATTTCGATAAAGTTGAATGTTTGGATAAAGTTTTAAGAATTTACACAAATACATCATGGAAACAAACCTTTAGAATGTTTTTGTAGATAAATAACTAACATATATTTCAAATAATGAGTAAATAATAACATTGGATTCATTCTGAACAATCAAATAACATGATTATTAATGCTTTTTGCAGTCAATGATAACCAATCATGAATATTCATGAATAATAACCAACGTTCATCCAACGTTGAACCAACGTTGATCCAACGATGGCATACATCCTGCTTTCAGCAGCTAATTTTAAATCCTTTTATTATGCAAGGGGGTTTTGACCACCTGTGCTACGAGTAAAAAAATTACCTTTTCTAACATAACAGCTACATGTAGTGAACAACAGATGTGAAATGTTGGATTCTCGTTGGATTAACGAACGTTTCACTGTGGGTTACCGATGTCGATCCAACGTTGCTCTAACGAGATTGTCCAACCTCCATTTCACTTTGAGTTACCGATGTTGATCCATCGTTGGTGTTGTAATATAATACAAGTAGGCGAAATGCCATGTGTAACTCTGGCATAACAATAATAAATACTGGTAAATTACAAACTTGAGTGTCAGGGTAGACTACCCGACACCCAGAAGATGGAACCAGGGGATTATTCTGCCCCTTTCGTACGGTTGTCATCCCCTATGTAAGACCGACATTTACCTTATGCAAAATGGTTTAACGTGGTGCCAGGGTGGACTACCCAACGCCTAGATGATACCAAGGGATTATTCTGCCCTAAATGGTATTCATCTCTATCACAAATCTAATCTATCCGGGGGTCTGAGAGTAGACGTCGAAGTGGGTAGCGCCTGTCACGTTCTTGCGAGGGCGGCTTCACCTCACTCCAGCACGCTTCTGGGAACTCCGTTTCCTCGTTTACTGGAACATGGATGTTACCTTCAGGTGCGCGACGCTTCTTTAGATGATGTCTGTTCCGGCGATACCGCCCACCTTTCTCACTCTGGATGTGGTACGAGCGGGGCGTTGAATCTTGAGTTGTCACTACGCCAGGTTTCCATTCTTTTCCCACTTGGTAGTACACACGTTCTCCAGACTTCAACACCGGCAGCGACTTGGCACCCTGATCATAGTATCGCTTCTGCCTCTTCTGGAGCTCTTTCTTCCTACTAGCTATGCACCGTTGATAACGAACAGTACAGTTCTCAATAAAGCGTTTTCTGGATGGTATATCCGGTCACACATCAACCGTGAAGCTCGCCTCCCAAAATGGATTCAAATTAGCGTTTCTACAACACAGGTCATGGCGAATCGAATCAGACATACAGTCACTTTCACTTCAGACACCATGTTGTAATATAATACAAGTAGGCACACGAGTATAGTTGAAAGCTTACTTTATTAACTGCTTGTAGATCGATGGCCCAACTCATACATGGTCTCTTGACACCCGATAATATACATATCGATCCTATATGGTAATTCACCGGGGATGGCGCACTTCTATTTATGATTGTAATTCTACTTGAGTCCGCTCATTACTGTTGGTCTAACGAGATTGTCCAACGTCTTTTTCACTGCGAATTACCGATGTTGATCCAACGTTGGTCCAACGAGATTGTCCAACGTCTTTTTCACTGCGAGGTACCGATGTTGATCCAACGTTGGTCCAACAAGATTGTCCAACGTCTTTTTCACTGCGAGTTACCGATGTTGGTCCAGCGTTGCTCCAACGAGATTGTCCAACGTCAATTTCACTGCGAGTTACCGATGTTGGTCCACCGTTGGTCCAACGAGATTGTCCAACGTCCATTTCACTGCGAGTTACCGATGTTGGTCCAACGTTGGTCCAACGAGATTGTCCGACGTCTTCTTCACTGCGAGTTACCGATGTTGGTCCAACAAGATTGTACAACGTCCATTTCACTGCGAGTTACCGATGTTGGTCCAACGTTGGTCCAACGAGATTGTCCGACGTCTTTTTCACTGCGAGTTTTCGATGTTGGTCCAACGTTGGTCCAACAAGATTGTCCAACGTCCATTTCACTGCGAGTTACCGATGTTGGTCCAATGTTGGTCCAACGAGATTGTCCAACGTCTTTTTCACTGCGAGTTACCGATGTTGGTCCAACGTTGGTCCAACGAGATTGTCCAACGTCTTTTTCACTGCGAGTTACCGCTGTTGATCCAACGTTGGTCCAACAAGATTGTCCAACGTCCATTTCACTGCGAGTTACCGATGTTGGTCCAATGTTGGTCCAACAAGATTGTCCAACGTCTTTTTCACTGCGAGTTACCGATGTTGGTCCAACGTTGGTCCAACGAGATTGTCCAACGTCTTTTTCACTGCGAGTTACCGATGTTGATCCAACGTTAGTCCAACGAAATTGTCCAACGTCTATTTCACTGCGAGTTAATGATGTTGATCCAACGTTGGTCCAACGAGATTGTCCAACGTACATTTCACTGCGAGTTACCGATGTTGGTCCAACGTTGGTCCAACGAGATTGTCCAACTTCTTTTTCACTGCGAGTTACCGATGTTGGTCCAACGTTGATCCAACAAGATTGTCCAACGTCCAACGGGTTCCAACGAGTTTGCAAGTTTCCGACGTTGGTCCAACGTTGGCTTGCTACCTGGGGGTAGACTACCCGACACCCAGAAGATGGAACCAGGGGATTATTCTGCCCCTTTCGTACGGTTGTCATCCCCTATGTAAGACCGACATTTACCTTATGCAAAATGGTTTAACGTGCTAGTGCCAGGGTGGACTACCCAACGCCTAGATGATACCAAGGGATTATTCTGCCCTAAATGGTATTCATCTCTATCACAAATCTAATCTATCCGGGGGTCTGAGAGTAGACGTCGAAGTGCACTGGTAGCGCCTGTCACGTTCTTGCGAGGGCGGCTTCACCTCACTCCAGCACGCTTCTGGGAACTCCGTTTCCTCGTTTACTGGAACATGGATGTTACCTTCAGGTGCGCGACGCTTCTTTAGATGATGTCTGTTCCGGCGATACCGCCCACCTTTCTCACTCTGGATGTGGTACGAGCGGGGCGTTGAATCTTGAGTTGTCACTATACGCCAGGTTTCCATTCTTTTCCCACTTGGTAGTACACACGTTCTCCAGACTTCAACACCGGCAGCGACTTGGCACCCTGATCATAGTATCGCTTCTGCCTCTTCTGGAGCTCTTTCTTCCTACTAGCTATGCACCGTTGATAACGAACAGTACAGTTCTCAATAAAGCGTTTTCTGGATGGTATATCCGGTCACACATCAACCGTGAAGCTCGCCTCCCAAAATGGATTCAAATTAGCATTTCTAAAACACAGGTCATGGCGAATCGAATCAGACATACAGTCACTTTCACTTCAGACACCATGTTGTAATATAATACAAGTAGGCACACGAGTATAGTTGAAAGCTTACTTTATTAACTGCTTGTAGATCGATGGCCCAACTCATACATGGTCTCTTGACACCCGATAATATACATATCGATCCTATATGGTAATTCACCGGGGATGGCGCACTTCTATTTATGATTGTAATTCTACTTGAGTCCGCTCATTACTGTTGGTCTAACGAGATTGTCCAACGTCTTTTTCACTGCGAATTACCGATGTTGATCCAACGTTGGTCCAACGAGATTGTCCAACGTCTTTTTCACTGCGAGGTACCGATGTTGATCCAACGTTGGTCCAACAAGATTGTCCAACGTCTTTTTCACTGCGAGTTACCGATGTTGGTCCAGCGTTGCTCCAACGAGATTGTCCAACGTCAATTTCACTGCGAGTTACCGATGTTGGTCCACCGTTGGTCCAACGAGATTGTCCAACGTCCATTTCACTGCGAGTTACCGATGTTGGTCCAACGTTGGTCCAACAAGATTGTACAACGTCCATTTCACTGCGAATTACCGATGTTGGTCCAACGTTGGGCTAACGAGATTGTCCAACGTCTTTTTCACTGCGAGTTACTGATGTTGGTCCAACGTTGGTCCAACGAGATTGTCCAACGTCTTTTTCACTGCGAGTTACCGATGTTGATCTAACGTTGGTCCAACGAGATTGTCCAACGACTATTTCACTGCAAGTTACCGATGTTGGTGCAACGTTGGTCCAACGAGATTGTCCAACGTCCATTTCACTGCGAGTTACCGATGTTGGTCCAACGTTGGTCCAACGTTGGTCCAACAAGATTGTCCGACGTCTTTTTCACTGCGAGTTACCGATGTTGGTCCAACGTTGGTCCAACAAGATTGTCCAACGTCTATTTCACTGCGAGTTAATGATGTTGATCCAGCGTTGGTCCAACGAGATTGTCCGACGTCTTTTTCACTGCGAGTTACCGATGTTGGTCCAACGTTGGTCCAACAAGATTGTCCAACGTCCATTTCACTGCGAGTTACCGATGTTGGTCCAATGTTGGTCCAACGAGATTGTCCAACGTCTTTTTCACTGCGAGTTACCGATGTTGGTCCAACGTTGGTCCAACGAGATTGTCCAACGTCTTTTTCACTGCGAGTTACCGATGTTGATCCAACGTTGGTCCAACAAGATTGTCCAACGTCCATTTCACTGCGAGTTACCGATGTTGGTCCAATGTTGGTCCAACAAGATTGTCCAACGTCTTTTTCACTGCGAGTTACCGATGTTGGTCCAACGTTGGTCCAACGAGATTGTCCAACGTCTTTTTCACTGCGAGTTACCGATGTTGATCCAACGTTAGTCCAACGAAATTGTCCAACGTCTATTTCACTGCGAGTTAATGATGTTGATCCAACGTTGGTCCAACGAGATTGTCCAACGTACATTTCACTGCGAGTTACCGATGTTGGTCCAACGTTGGTCCAACGAGATTGTCCAACTTCTTTTTCACTGCGAGTTACCGATGTTGGTCCAACGTTGATCCAACGAGATTGTCCAACGTCCAACGGGTTCCAACGAGTTTGCAAGTTTCCGACGTTGGTCCAACGTTGGCTTGCTACCTGGGTAATTAGTCGTACCATAGAGGTAGGAGGGCTTCTCGTGTTGTACATAACTTATAAATGATGTAGTTATTGATATTAATGATATTGTAATAATTGATTACTTCAATGTAATTGTATTATTATCGTAAATATACATTTGTTAAGCATATAAATATGAAATTATATTGATAATGCGCTATCAATGAACTCTAATTGTTAAAATAACTCGGATTTGAAAATTGTACGTGTCTAAATTAAAATTTTCTTTAAAATATACTAGATTATACAAGTCATGAAGAAGAGCAAACAAGATATAGGAAGCCCTGGTACTGCTAGAGCACAGCTCTGGCAATCCGGAGGTCTCGGGTTCGAGTCCCGAAGAAACTCTATTGTATTTGCTATGTATTATGTATTATCATACATTTCTGGTCAGTTTTCTATATTGCTTGCAATAACGATATACAACGCAAAATGCAACGTAGTTATTGTCAATGTGAATTCTTCATTTATTTAAAGGTGTACGTGTGTTTTGAATGGCCACACAATATTACAGTGCATTTTGCAACATTTCAATCTTGACTTGGCCCCATGTTAAGGTGTAATGCACATTCTATAATTACATAAAAATTACAATAGGGGTATCAATGTAAATAAAAATAAACAGGCTTTTCAATGATACCAAATTCATGTTAGATAATATAGGGACAAAAGAGTTGTTGACGCTCAAACTAATCGAATAGCTGAACTTTTTGTGAGGGGTTTATATACAAGCGCTTTCTTGCAGGGAGATATATTTAATTACGAGATGTACATTCATATGGATTTAACATCAAACAGAACACTCATCTAAAGAAAAAGAAATCAGAAAAAACGTCACTCTTTATTACATTATTAACTATCATGTAAATGTGAAAATAGACTATATTTTATGGTACAAGCGCGACTCGCCTGCAATAATTATGTACATGTTACTTTATATTGTTGTATCTCAAAATAATATATTTCTGACGTCGACATGCGTAAAAAATAGTATCGATAGTGAAGATTCAATGACACTATTCCAAATATTCATATTTGCGATGCGATTTGGTAATTTAATTTTTCAATTTTCAATTTCAATTTTATTTCACATCTCTAAAAACACAGAATATACAAATTTCAGCAAATTACATACATACAAAAAACAAGTTATACATGTGGTATATGGACAGTATTACAGTGGATGTGAGGGATCTGCAAAGGATTTTCGAGGCAGATCCCTTTGTTAACTGTAATAACTAGTACAATTAAACGAACAAATGATTTGAATATCTTTGTCGTAGCTCTGTTTGTATAACAAAATTACTTAACTCGCCACGGTAAAATGTTGATTCACAAAATATAATGTTTGAATGACCTTCGCATCCTAATATAACTATACTGAAACATTTGAACATTGTCCCATATTTGAATTTATTATGTAAATGAATGTTACTGTTTGTATAGCTGTGCATGCATACTCAACGTGCTGTTTAAAAGTTCGTTGATATCATTTTAAAACTTGTTTTGATGTTTGAACCAGCATTCGTGTGCTTCAGGATTTCATTCGCTATAGCCTATGAATGATTGAACATAGATCGTGCCTTTGAGGTGATTGTTTGTGGTAAGGTGATCCATTAAATTTATGAGATGTTTCCCAAAGTGATATCGAGACTTCAATCATATACCAATATCATTAGAAGTTTCATCTGAATAAAGTGTGAACATTTTTTTGTATAAAAAAGGCACACTATTTACCTAGTAAAAGGCGATTTTTATTTCAGATAATGATGTTATCACCTACTGCCAATTGATTTGAGTTAATTGAAAAGCGTTCTGGAACGCCTTTCAACTCAATCCCTATTTTGTGGAGATATTCAATACCCCCGTAAAATTGGAATTGATTTGAACCATCAAAACCCAAAGCATTATTCTGCTACCATACGCCACAAAACAAAGTAAAAGGAGCATTTTATACAACTCCAAAGGGTTTTGTTTGAATTTGATCAAGTTAAATAACATTGATGGCATTGTAAGGTTTTTGCTAGCATGCGCAGGGGTGGAGAGGGTACTGTTCAAAATGCTTCACCGTGTAATACACAAGGTATATTTCACAAGGTGGGCAAGACGTTCGCAAATTGGCACCACGTATCTGATTAACGAATCCGAACCAATTTGTTGGGCTAGATCTAGCCCGAATTGTAGGGCTATCTAGCCGCGGCAATCGTTGTTTTTCTGTCCTGTGTACTCTATTGTTATACTTGATAATGTTCTTAATGGCTTGTATTATCATTTTTGTATTTGAATGTTCCTTTGATGTCATGATGCTGAAACGATGATAGTATAGGTTATTGCGAACACTTGAGACGTGTTCAAATAAACTCAGATAACACGTGAACAGCCATGCGTTCGTGATCAGGTGATGCGTCCATCATTTCCATGGCAACCCGGTAACTTCTGTAACGATGGTAACATAATAGTTGCACGTGAAAGTGTAAACGAACGAGTGTTCATTAGTAATAACAATAATATTTGTATCGTTCTGCCTCTCTTCATTTTTGTAATAGCTTGTTGAGTTTGTATTGTTATCTGTCGAGGGTTTGTTGGTTGATTTGTGAATAAAACAGTTCATGAATATAGATGCACACTGCTACCTTATATGCATTAATATAATACTAAATACACGCACAATAACGCACACACACACACATACACACATACACACATACACATCACACACGCGCACACACACACACAAACAAACAAACAAACATTTACTCATGTGCACTATAAAACTTTACTAGTACCGTAGGTTATAAACATTAACTTAGTGGCGTAGTGTGGTTGGTCATGGGGGGGGGGGGGGGGGGGGGGGCACACACATAATACAAGATTACCTTGATGTATGTTTGTAGATTGTTTGTCAGATTATTTGGAGGCACGTGCCCACCAGCCGCCGTCCCCTGGCGCTATGCCACTGCATAAATATAAGGTCTGTGTTACATGGTTACTCTCACTTTAATTAAACACTCAAACAAATTGATTTAACGTTGATAAGTCTTATTTTTGGCATATAAATAATGAAGGATGTGAAACACTTAAACGGATAGTTGAGTTTTGGTAAAGAGAGTACAGTTTTGGTCAAACTAAACTTTAGTAACCAAAACCTGCACCATTACATTACAAACTAATAGTCACAACTCCACCATGCTCGAAAGGAATACGAAATTACAAATGACGAAGTAAAAAGCATGTTATCATTAAAAAATAGCCGTTAAAACTCAAGAGGGTGCTCTCGAAACAGCCATCGGTTTCAACCATTTAAAATAAAATATTGTGCATGTGATGTTTTGTTGAAATAGTGATTAGATAGAGAGATATTCAACAACTATTTTTGTAAATCTTTGAAAAGAGGAAGGCATTTAAACAAAATTTAACGGCTGGTTCAAAATTATCGAATAATTGTGGGGCCCCACAATTAAAATATGATAAGACAAACCTTTCAAACTGAAACTCGACCCACAGAGTTGCATAATTGAGCTTGTAATTTCTGCTCATTGAATTAATTTTTGAAAATTTAGAATGTAATAAAGAAAAATACGATTTGAAGTACTCATTCAGTATTCACAATCTATCAAACTAATAAATAAAATATCTTAATGAAAGAGTTCACACAATTCAAACCCAAATTTGTTCCCCCACATACAAATTAAATATATTACTTTCTGTTCAATCATTATTTAAAATTTGGTGTTCATTTTGAAGAACTGCAAAAGTTTTGAGATTTCTACTCATTTTTTCGATCAGTTATAGTTTGTAACAATGTTTGCTATTCTTGTTGTCCCCCTAGCCACAAAACTTCTTAATGAATGATATTTTCTACCCATACAAGTACCACTGGGCAAGACAAAATTAAAACACTTGTCAGACAAAATGATTTGTTTGTCTTTTTTGTATAACACGTAAATTAAATGATTGTAACGGCGTGACGGCCAAAAGACATAGGTTTGAGTTTGATGAACATTTCTTTTATTCCATGCTCTTCTGGCAAGATTAAATCCATGTTTCCATCCTATGGTATAACCTTTGTAGTGACATTAACTAGTGCTAGTAGAACATTTGCCAGCTATTCCTGACTGAATGGTTTAATTTTGTTTAATATTATTTGGGTGCCAATCGAGTGTCAATAATCATTGAGAGGCAATACAAAAAAAAGCAAACAAGTGCCCTATAAAAAAAAAGTAACGGCGCGCCGCCCTGTCACGCCGCGGCGTGACAGGGGTTTAAATCTCTCTCACAGTAATCATTCAATATTTTCTTCGAAATTCTTTCGTCATTTTGATAAGCTATGAAAGCTCATTTTGAAGATGAATCGGTCTAATGTTTACCCAAATATGTTTTAAGTTATGCAACTAAATGCTATATTAATGTAACTGCGTGGCACTCAAGAAATGCAAAGTTTGAATATTTATTTAAGCCACATTGCACTTTGACAAAAGTAAAAAGAAAAATACATAAAATAAAAAATTCAGTTCAAGATGTAAAGGCATACTTGCGTTTATTTGTTGAATCATACTGTTTAAAGGGGTAGCTCAGTTTTGGTATAGAGAGCGCTGCACGAAACAATTTTTTTGTGAGATAATGAAAAACTGAGTGTAAAGTTTGAAAGAGCATAACATTTGTATGGCAGAATAAACGTTGTTTGATCAAAATCAGTTCGGAAACGGCTGAAATATCAATAAATATATCCGATGTTATAAATCTGGGGCCCAGATTTATTCGATGATTTTTTTTTATTAAAAAAATGCTTACACATTTTTTTTTTAATGTTCAAAAGAGTTTTTTAAATAGTTGTTGATGATCTCTCTATTTAATCATTATTTCAACAAAGCATCACATGCATAATTTTGTATGAAAAATGGTTGAAACCGATGCTTTTTTTAAAGAGCGCCCTCTTGTGTTTTAATGGCTCTTTTTGAATGAAAACAGGCTTTTTACTTAGTCGTTTGTAATTTTCTATACCTGTCGAGCATGGTGAAATTATAACTATTAGTTTGTAATGTTATTGTGCAGGTTTTGGTTACTAAAGCTCAGCCTCAGGCGCGCCGGAAGCAGTTTTGGATTGGGGGGGCAAAACCCCAAGGGGGCTCACAATTTGTGTGTGATGGGGCTCATGTCCAACCACACTCTGGGTTGCCAAATTACATATTTACATATTTATTAGTGTGTCAATTATTTGTTTTCTACGTGAAAAATTTCGGGTCGATCAAATCATATCACGGTTTCCAAAATACAGCCGAATTTCCTATCTAGGTATGCACCAGATTGCACAATTTCAAGTCCAAAAATGCAAAAGCTCCCTACCGTGGGAGGGGGGACACCCCCCCTCCCACACCCTCCCCCCGCTCAGTCGCTTCGCTCCCTCGCAATGTCTCACTCTCACATCTGGCTCAAAGTTGGCAACCCAGAGTGTGGTTGGGCATGAGCCCCTACACACACAAATTGTGAGCCCCCTTGGGGTTTTGCCCCCCCCCCCCCCCCCCCCCCAATCCAAAACTGCTCCCGGCGCGCCTACTGGTGCAGGGAGGGAGGGGGAGGGTTTGGGAGGGGTATCCCCATCCTACGGTAAGAAAGATCTTGCATTTATGGACTTGAAATTGTGCAATCTGGTGCATACCTAGATAGGAAATTCGGGCTTAAGATTAACTGTATCTGGGAAAGCGTGTTATGATTTGATATATTTTTCACGAAGAAAACAAATAATTGACGCACTAATAAATATGCACCCAAACTCACACATAAATATTGTATTTAGTGTCATACACAGTTCCAACATGAACCATATGGCGCATGTATGATCCAACAACATAGCCTACAGGCAATAATGAATCCCGAGGGAGCGAAGCGACCGACCGGGCTTGGGCAGAGCCAGAGGGGAGGGTTTGGGAGGGGGTATCCCCCTCCCACGGGGAAGATTTTGCATTTGAGGATCGAAAATTGAAATGGATGTATAAACTAGTTTTTGAACGTCAGCTCATACATTTGATTTTTGTTTTCCCACTCTTTTTTTTTTTTGGGGGGGGGAGGGGGGCTTTTTTTTTGGGGGGGGGCAAAATTGCGTTTTGCCCCCCCCCCCCCCCCCCACTTTTTGGATTGGGGGGGGGGGGCGGCCGCCCCCCTGCCACCCCACTTCCGGCGCCTATGCATGTAGGTGTGAGGTTAATGACGATAAAGGACAGGGTAACACAGATTACAGACATCAAAGAGGTGGGGGATGCATCCCCCTCATCCTCCGTTGTCTACGCCCCTGTTTGACGATATACGATGTTATGGAACCTGTTTTTTTTTATGGTACTTGATTATGACGCCCACTATCTTGTTTTCTTTTAGGTGGTCAATATACACTGTTTGATGAAATTCGTCTATAAAGTTCACTTGTTTATAGCGGCCACATATCTATTTTCCCTTGGGTGGTGAGCGTACAAACGATATTTTGGGACTTGTCTATGGAGGTCACCTGATTGTAGCGGCCAATTAGTTTTCTCTTATACACAGGTTTCGTCTAGTAAAACCGCTGTGGCTAAATATCCATAGAGCTATAATTACAGCCCTATGGAATCTTTCATACGGTATGCAGGCGATGGCCATCACAGTGGTCAGTGTAGGCGATCGTTAGACCAAATGAGAATTAGACTAAATGGTCATTAGCCGAAATAGTGTTTAGACGAAATGGCATTAGACGACCTGCTTTTGTGGAAAATAGACCTATTGGTATTAGACGAAATGGTAATAGACCAAATGGTAATAGACTAAATGGATATTAGACCAAATGGTTATAGACCAAACGGTAATTAGACGAATTGCATATAGACCAAGTGAAGAGTAGCCTAACTGAGAATTAGACGAACTGGTATTAGACGAAGTGATAATAGACGAAACGAGGGGAAAAAAAGTAGACGAAGTGACAATTGGCCCATTTGGTGATTAGACGAAACGGCAATTGCCTAAATGGGCATTAGACCTAGTGATGATTAGACCAAATGGGTTTAGCCGAAGTGGAGTTAGACGAACTGATGATTAGACCAAGCGGTATTAGACTAAACCGCTTCCTGTACCCTACGTGCATGGCGTACATGTTTTTTTCTTTTTCGGCGGAGGCTGTTTGCCACATATATTCTTCTTGTCTTTGAAAGTGAGCTTAGTTTTGGTAGAGAGGGCGCTAGACTACTTATTTTGTTGTGAGGTAATGAAAAAATGAGTGTAAAATTTGAAAGAGCATAATATTTAAATAATAAAATCATCTTTGTTTGATCAAAATCGGTTCAGAGACGGCTGAAATATCCATAAATATAACAATTTGTAATAAACCTGGGGCCCCAGGTTTATTAGAGAATTTTGAACCAGCCGTTACAAATTCAAAAAAATGCTTCCTCTTTTCCAAAAGTTACAAAATAGGTATTTAAATAGTTGTTGGTTATTTCTCTATCTAATCACTATTTCAACAAAGCATCACATGCACAATATTTTATTCAAAATGGTTGAAACCGATGAGTGTTTAGAGAGCGACCTCTTACGTTTTAACGGCTCTTTTTTTTAATGATAACATGATCTTTACTACGTCATTTGTAATGTTGTGTTCCTTTCTAGTTATAACTATTAGTTTGTAATGTAATGATGCAGGTTTTGGTTACTAAAATTCAGTTTCACCAAAACTCAACTATCCCTTTAATGCGGTCGAAATTAGCTGATTTTCTCCCAAATGTGATGATTCCGCTCAAATATGAGGTCATTTTAATTGTACCGGACGATAATGTGTGACAAATTTATAAAATTGAATGAAAGTGTTACTTAAAATGGACAAGAAAACCTATAATATAGGTCTTCCCATCCATTTTCAAACAATCGACATTCAATTTCATTAATTGCTTAATTCAATTTCGTCTCGAGAAGTCAGTAACGTGCAATTGCTACATTTGATTTAGTCATTTATTATTTAATTTGGTCAATGACCATTCAACTTTAAAATTTGGTCATTCTATTTTGTCACAATATAAAATAAAAATATAAGCTACTATAGTTCAAGTCGTTTTCAGATCTGATCTTTATGCTTGCTATCATGTGTAATTTATTTTAAGCATGTAAATGAGACAAACCACATATTGCGTGCAGTACTATGACATTCAAACACTCGATCGAGGTCGAATTAACAAGCCGCGTTATTTGCTTTCGAGTAAGGTTGATTGCTAGCTTCCTGTACCCTACGTGCATGGCGTACATTTTTTTTCTTTTCCGGCGGAGGCTGTTTGCCACATACAGTACATCCTTCTTGTCTTTGAAAGCGAGCTAAATGTGGCCGAAATTAGCTGATTTTCTCCCAAATGTGATGATTCCGCTCAAATATGAGATCCCTTTTCTCTTCGAATATCACTGTTACCATAGTACCTTATAATGTACATTCATATAGAATTAAAATTTGAATAACTACAATTTATATATATTTTTAATGAAATACCAGTACACAAGAAGGCCCTCATGCCCTTGAGACTCAAGTTACTCGTGGCAGCACGATGTCTGAAAGAAAAAAATCGAAAGAGGTTGAACCATGAACCTACTGGTTGAACTAACTCTTTGTTTGCAACGATTAAGTACATCCCACATTATTTACTCTCGAGTACAGGTGCAGACGGTTGCGTGACTACACTGTACGCAGCGAGGTCTTCCCACCTCTCTGCTGTACGTGTGCCATAAATATTGTCACCCCTTGATAATTGTTACTGCCATAGGCGCCGGAAGTGGGGTGGCAGGGGGGCGGCCGCCCCCCCCCCCCCCCAATCCAAAAAGAGGGGGAGGGTTTGGGAGGGGGGTATCCCCCTCCACAGGGAAGATTTTGCATTTCTAAACTTGAAATGGTGCAATTTGGTGCACTTCATGGCATACCTGTGAAGGAAATTTAGAATCCGAGTTAAACAAAAAAAGAATAAAATGTCTATGCTCTCATCAGATGTTTACAACAAACTGAGATCAACTGTTCGCGCGCGAAGCGCGCAGCGAAAATTGAAAATGGATGTATAAACTAGTTTTTGAACGTCAGCTCATACATTTGATTTTGTCTTTCCCACTCTTTTTTTTTTTTTTGGGGGGGGGGGGGGGAGGGGGGGGCTTTTTGGGGGGGCAAAATTGCGTTTTGCCCCCCCACTTTTTGGATTGGGGGGGCGGCCGCCCCCCCTGCCACCCCACTTCCGGCGCCTATGCTCAGCCTTACCAAAACTATACTACCCCTTTAATTTTGTTATATCAGATGAAAGCAAAGTGTTGAAGTAAGACGCGATTCAACTTAATATACCCTATCAGCAAGCTAGCATAGTTACTCAAACTATTAAAAAGGATTTATATTTATTATATTTATTATGGCGAAATTCGGGCCAACTTTCAATAACGATAACTAAGATGACAAGTATTTCCACGCCACGGGGCAACCCGTGACAAAATGAAATTATTTAACAAATTATTAAACCTGTCTGTATTTAATAGCTATCACATGTCTGTAGAAGACAACCTTCCTAAAGTGGCTCCCAAAAGTGATCCCTTCCAGATCGAGAAAAATATTTTACGTAACCTGTTTTGATTAGTGTTAACCATGATAACATTTTGAGCCAAATAACAGGTTTGTGACAGTTACCAAAAAATACATCTAAGAAAATGTTCTTTGTCCAAAATAATTGGTTAATATTTTTGACAGAGCATTTAACGGCGCTTGTGCATGTTGTGTGGTCAATTCCGAACCTTAGTATCGCTAAATGCAGACAATTTCTGCATATATTGATATTATTGATATTTTAATATTGATGTTTTATTAAGGACAGTCCCTCTTTTACAAAACGTCTGACAGTATCCAGTTCACGGATGGGGATGAATGTAACACCCACAAAAAAAATCAGATCGAACAGCCTTGTAATTTGGATTCTACGAATGAAAAACGAATGCGTCCCTCCATCAAACTATATATCGGTCAATAAAAGAGTTTAACTGATTTAGCATAATATTACAACAATATTGTACTTATTCTTGTAAAGGTATTGTGAAGCCGACATTCGTAAAGGTATGTCACGAAAACAATTCTCAAAAATGAAGAATATGTAATTACGAGTAGTCAGTTTAAGCGAATTTGGTTATTTTGCTTAGTGTGCGGTCATGCTATTGTTATTGTGCGCGGGTCACGTAGCTAGCACGGGTCACGTAGGGGTCCGCATAGCGTTGTGGTACTTCTTGGAATCCGTGTACGAACTTCCTCACTGGGTGAATACACATATAATGCACAATTAACCGTTGGACGATGGTTTATTAGTTTTAGGTCTATAACTCCACGAAAAAGAGATTTCAAGCCCTAATTTTTTCTGGCATGCTATTAAATGACATTTTCTTTCATATAAGACAATAACCTCGCAACTTTTGAAATTTGGATTGCAAAAGAGGGGCTATCCCTTTAATATTGATTGAAACTTAATTTCACGCCGTCAACATGCCGCTGAAATAGTGTTATTAGTCGACAAGCCCGCATGCCGCGTAACACGTGCGCTCGCATAGCATTTGCACGCAATCTATAATGCGGTTGTATTGAATCTCGGTACCGATCATTTTATTGCTCAAATAATCAATTTCAAAGCAGTTTTTCGTTTAATCTTTACATTAAAAGATAAGCTATGATACATTCATTCACATGGTAGGTGATGAAAGCATATTTTTCTAAATGTGTGTGGGGGCGTTTCCCATAACTGTTATTTGACGTTCAAGCATGTATGACTATGCTATGTTTTGTTTTCCTCCACAGGGGTCAAAAGGATAAGGGTAAGCACTCACGAGGGGTTCCCGTTGCCCCCCCCCCCCCCTTCACCACTACTCATTTATCTTCAGGACATCGCGGAGGTACCAGTCCTTGACTATGGCATAATCATCGCCATTCAGTCCACGGTTGGTGAACATCCGGGTCCTCAGCCGTTCCTTGGCGCCGCGAGTCTTCTCGACTTTCTCCAGCTCCAGGTGATACACGGCTCTGCGTGGAGGAGGAGGAGGAGAATATTTTAATTTGTTTGTTTAGATTTTAGTTTACGAATTAATCTGTAGAGATTAAGTAAAGTTTTTACATTAATTTCATCACTCCTTGGTCGCGTGTTATAAATGTAGAATATACTATAAATATAACATATCTACACCTTCGCTGTATTTCTTCCAGCTCCAGGTGATATAGCCTTGCATGGACAGATGGAAGAGTAGAATATTTCATCTATTTACAATTCGTTTGATTTTAGTTTACAAAGCATCCTGATATTATTTGTTCATGTTTTTGTTGTATTAAAGTATTCATTCCTGGGTCCTATGTTATGAATGTAGAATATTTATTGTTTGTAATAACTTTTTAGATTCTAATTTACAAACTTCGTCAATTAAAATCTTAACAACAATGTACCAAGATTCTTAAATAATCTTAGAAGTTAGAGTGATATTTCTTTCGTACAAGGTATTACAAAAAGTCCCGTTTCGTAAAGTGGTCAAATTTCCAAATCATTGTTACTACCAGTCAAACGGGTATAATTTTCCCTTATGATTGGCTGATTACATACATTAGTTCCAACAATTGGAGATTGACAGCAATTGGAAAAGATTTATAAAAAGGACCAGGGATGGGTTATTCTTTCAACTATCTTATTACCAAAACATACAATCAGAAGAGGCATTACATAATTATATGAACAGACATTGGGCCGTATGCATAAAAACAAGCAATTGCTTATAAGCAAATGCTTCAAGCACAAGCAAGAGCTTGTCAAGCAAAAGATCAAGTTCAAGCAATAGACCGCTTCTGTAATGTATGCAAATAATATGCGTATGACATAAGACTCTCCGTTGGCAAGCTTAACAATAGTAACTAGGTCCGGCAAGCTAAGTTTGCCGGAGCTTGCCGGACATAGTTACTATTGTTAAGCTTGCCAACGGGAGTCTGACGTCATACGCATAATATTTGCATACATTACAGAAGCGGTCTATTGCTTGAATTCATATGCACAACCTTTTACTTGTGCTGACACCTTTTGCTTGCACTGCCTAAGCAATTGCTTACGTGTTGGACAAAGGATCGTTACGGTTGTGCGAACATCGCACTGCGGGACAACAATGCTTCGTGCCCGACCTGGCAGCAGTATTTTTGCTATGCATTATGGTAAATGTGAAAGTTTACTTTATAATGTTTGATAATTACACAACCTTGCATTTGTTTGTAACCAAAAGTGCGCAAGCGGGCGAGAAATATTACGGTTTGTATGATTTGTCACCTGAGAAAGAAAATCAAGCCTAATACAATGTAGTATTAACTGAATTTACTCTGATCTTTCCTTGTACCTTATTCTTTGTTTTTAATGAATAGTCTTTAATTTGCAGTAAAGTAAAAATTGAAGACTACTGGGGTGTATTCTGAAAACCACTTTAAGTTAAAATCATGTTAAAATTGTATCTACGTCATATCTCCGTCACTAAAATATGTTTTTGCAAGTCGCTATTCCTTAAAGGGATAGTTGAGTTCTGGTAAGGAGAGTAAGGTTTTGGTGAAACTGAATTTTAGTAACCAAAACCTGCATCATTAGACTACAAACTAATTATTATTCTAGAAGGGAACACAAGATTACAAATGACTTAGTAAAGATCATATTATCATTCAAAAAGAGCCGTTAAAACGTAAGAGGGCGCTCTCTAAACACTCATCGGTTTTTTTAATACAATATTGTGCATGTGATTTTTTTTTTAAATAGTGATTAGATAGAGAAATAACCAACAACTATTTAAATACCTATTTTGTTACTTTTTGAAAAGAGGAAACATTTTTTTATATTTTTAACGGCTGGTTCAAAATTATCGAATAAGTGTGGGGCCCCACATTTATTACAAATGACTATGATTATGGATATTTCAGCCGTTTTTGAACCGATTTTGATCAAATAAAGTTTATCCTGGCTTTAAAATATTGTGCTCTTTAAAATTTTTCACTCAGTTTTTCATTATCTCACAAAAAATCATTGTATGTAGCGCTCTCTCTACCAAAACTCAACTATCCCTTTAAGTACAGTGTCATATTTTAGTGACGAAGAAAATAAATTTTAGCCTAAAATCGTTTTCAGAATTCAGGACTAAAGCGCATAGTGCGGTGGTACATGAAAGAGTAAAATGATATGATTACATGTAGACTCGCATGTATTGTGTGTGTGTGTGTGTGTGTTTGTGTGTGTTTGTGTGTGTGTGTGTGTGTGTGTTCGTGTGTGTATGCGTACATAATATATGCGTGTGCATAGTATGACAGCCATGAATCAACCTGCAAAACAAAGTATGCATGTTTAACACATTTTCTAGACACCTTTGCATCCGAAAGTCACACACACACACACACACACACACACACACACACACACACACACACTTTTGTGGAGCGCCTATATTATATACCAAACAATGATCGATTTAGGTCAACATAGGTCAAATGGGTCATCGGCTGCCGAGCGGTCGCCGCCCGGTGACCGACGGATCTCCCAGCGGCGACCGGGCGGCGACCGCTCGGCAGCCGATGACCTATTTGACCTATTTTTGACCTAAATCGCTCGACGGCGACCGCTCGATTAGGTCGGTGCCCGGACGGCGACCGCTCGGCCACCGAGCGTATTTCGGGCGGCGAGTGAAAAGTGAGCAGGCGCCGCCCAAATTTTAACTCCGCGCTAAAACTTCAGCGGCGACCGAGCGATGCCTAAAAACCAGCGGTGCCTGGGCGGCCGCCGCTCGGTGACCGAGCGAGTTTGGCTAAAAACTCGCCGCCCGGCCGCCGAGCAGGCTACTTTTTGGGGTTGTGACCATAGCAAGGGGGGAAACAGCACAAAGCATTAGGGGGGTTTCTGTGCAGATCGATGGACGAAAAATGCCGTAAAAAGTCTAAAATAACAGAAATTGTATTAAATATGAAATCACAACATAACCTCTGGAATAAGGAGCTCGTAATCATCCTGAAACGGTATGAAAATTTGATCCTAAAACGCGAATGCCCTGAGTAAGCAAGAGCTCAAGCTGGTCTGGATGTGTTTGAAAAAACGCAAGCAATTGCTTATCAAGACAAGTAAAAAGTAAATTGCTTGTGCTAGCCTTTTGCTTGAATCGGTATGCATGAAAACAAGCAATTGCTTACTGCTCGTTAGCAATTGCTTACCAAACAAGCAATTGCTTGAAACCGTATGCAGAAAACGAACCTTTTACTTGTCTTGATAAGCAATTGCTTGCGTTTTTTCAAGCACATCCAGACCAGCTTGAGCTCTTGCTTACTCAGGGCATTCGCGTTTAAGGATCAAATTTTCATACCGTTTCAGGATGATTACGAGCTCTTTATTCCAGAGGTTATGTTGTGATTTCATATTTAATCAAATTTCTGTTATTTTAGACTTTTTACGGCAATTTTCGTCCATCGATATGCACAGAAACCTCCTTAATGCTCTGTGCTGTTTTCCCCCTATTTGCGTAAGCAAAAATACTGCTGCCAGGTCGGGCACGAACCGTTGTTGTCCTGCCGTGCGATGTTCGCACAACCGTAACGATCCTTTGTCCAACACGTAAGCAATTGCTTAGGCAGTGCAAGCAAAAGGTTTCAGTACAAGCAAAAGCTTGTGCATATGAATTCAAGCAATTGCTTGAACTTGATATTTTGCTTGACAAGCTCTTGCTTGTGCTTAAAGCAATTGCTTATAAGCAATTGCTTGTTTTTATGCATACGGCCCATTGGGCCGTATGCATAAAAACAAGCAATTGCTTGTGCTAGCCTTTTGCTTGAATCGGTATGCATAAAAACAAGCAATTGCTTGCAAGCAAAATCATTTGCTTACAAGCACAAGTAATTGCTTACTGCTCGTAAGCAATTGCTTACCAAACAAGCAATTGCTTAAAACCGTATGCATAAAACGAACCTTTTAAATGGGCCGTATGCATAAAAACAAGCAATTGCTTGTGCTAGCATTTTGCTTGAATCGGTATGCATAAAAACAAGCAATTGCTTGCAAGCAAAAGCATTTGCTTACAAGCACAAGCAATTGCTTACTGCTCGTAAGCAATTGCTTACCAAACAAGCAATTGCTTGAAACCGTATGCATAAAACGAACCTTTTACTTGTCTTGATAAGCAATTGCTTGCGTTTTTTCAAGCACATCCAGACCAGCTTGAGCTCTTGCTTACTCAGGGCATTCGCGTTTAAGGATCAAATCTTCATACCGTTTCAGGATGATTACGAGCTCCTTATTTCAGATGTTATGTTGTGACTTCATATTTAGTACAATTTCTGATATTTTAGACTTTTTACGGCAATTTTCGTCCATCGATCTGCACAGAAACCCCCCTAATGATCTGTTCTGTTTCCCCCCTATTTGCGTAAGCAAAAATACTCCTGCCAGGTCGGGCACGAAGCATTGTTGTCCTGCAGTGCGATGTTCGCACAACCGTAACGACCCTTTGTCCAATACGTAAGCAATTGCTTAGGCAGTGCAAGCAAAAGGTTTGAGCACAAGCAAAAGCTTGTGCATATGTATTCAAGCAATTGCTTGAACTTGATCTTTTGCTTGCCAAGCTCTTGCTTGTGCTTCAAGCAATTGCTTATAAGCAATTGCTTGTTTTTATGCATACGGCCCCTTGTCTTGATAAGCAATTGCTTGCGTTTTTTCAAGCACATCCAGACCAGCTTGAGCTCTTGCTTACTCAGGGCATTCGCGTTTAAGGATCAAATTTTCGTACCGTTTCAGGATGATTTCAAGCTCCATATTCCAGAGGTTATGTTGTGATCAAATTCCTGTTATTTAAGACTTTTTACGGCAATTTTCGATCTGCACAGAAAACCCCCCTGATGCTCCGCGCTGTTTCCCCCCTATTTGCGTAATAAAAAATACTGCTGCCAGGTCGGGCACGAAGCGTTGTTGCCCTGCAGTGCGATGTTCGCACAACCGTAACGATCCTTTGTCCAACACGTAAGCAATTGCTTAGGCAGTGCAAGCAAAAGGTTTCATCACAAGCAAAGGCTTGTGCATACGAATTTAAGCAATTGCTTGAACTTGATCTTTTGCTTGACAAGCTCTTGCTTGTGCTTAAAGCATTTGCTTATAAGCAATTGCTTGTTATTATGCATACGGCCCAATATAATGTTGACAATATTTAATATCAACATGTAAACAAGATAAAATATACTAAAAACAGTAGCGTAGCTACGGGGGGGGGGGGGGGGGTTTGCACGTTGCCGGCACGTTAGGGGATATTTCTTTTGGAAACATAGAGCTTGTCCAAATGTGCGTATTCCCACCATCCTGTCAGTCCGACCACGCTATGCCACTGACTAAAAGTGTATAACTACAATTATTTATCAATTTAGTGAATAATTTAACTAACCCCAACGCACATAACAACCCCCCCCCCCCCCCCCCCCCCCCCACCTAACATGGAAAGATATTTATATAATCATCATCCATGGCCTACTTACTTTGGGTCGTCATCTTGTATCTTGTGTTTGATATCGCACAGGAGAGCGTTGAACTTCTTCTGACACTCCTCGGCGGTCCAGAGCCCCTGTCAAATCAGGAAAGCGGACGGATTGTAATGAAATCAATGCCTACGAGGCGGGGTGCATGGCACGATAGTTTGAAACAGTAACGATAATATTCGGGCAAAATGCACCTTTAAAGTGATATGGTAACTTTGTTGACATGTGCAAAAAGTGATGAATGGTTGAGAAAATACGTATTTCTGTGATCTGATACGTCCACTAAGCATGCTAAGTCTGTAAGTAATTTTTAAAAATTACACAATAAATGAGACAGTTTTATATGGCCGACTTATGAGCGAAAGTGCAAAGTGATATTCGCTAACTCATTGCACTTAGTTTGTACACCATTATAACTGTCCAGTAGATAATACAACATCTAAACAATTCAATCGTAATTAGATGTCTCTTGAACGAAGGGGAAATTCGAGGAAAAAACTTTTCCCTGCTTCTAATCATGCTAATGGTAAATACGAATACAACAATATATGAAATAACCGTTAGAGTTCTAAGTAAGTTTTGTAGTTTTAACAATGTTTATACTAAACCCCTTTAAATCGGGCAAACCCATTATAATGTTGACAAAATCATTTAATTTTTGTGCACATTTTCGTGTTATATTTTTGCAAAAGCATATTATTCCAGACTGTGCAGATTGCCCCCAGATTGTCGACTGAATACAGGATGCGCATGATACAGACTATTTTATATTTTTCCTTATTATACTGATTTTACTCGTTAGTTCTCGTTGTTCTTCCAAACTGCGGAGATGATAAGATTTATGGAAAACAATACCGTTCCTGTTTGTGAAGTTGGTTAAATCTAGAAACATATTAATATATTTTGAAAATTAATGGAAAATAGAATCGCATATAAAATGTAAAGAAAACAAAATATTATCTGTAACCGGTTAATATCTCATAATAAGGTAATATTCTGGATGACTTCACACACATAAATATCACTAACGGCCTTATCATATTAATTATGTAAATATTTCCCTAAATTAAGGATATCATTCACGAAAGTGCAAGTTGCTCGCTTGCGCAGTAATGCGTGTTTATCATGTGGTACTAAAATGTTTATATTGTGGTCATATATATTTATGTCCCGATTCTGTACTATAGGCTTACCCCAGACTTTCCCGGTAGCTCCTTGGTCTTGAAAAGCTGGATTGAAGAGACGACTTTCTGCTCATCGTCCCGAAACCCGCACAGGATCTCCCGGGATTCCCGCCATGTGGGTCTGGGACCACCATGCCAGAGTCTTGTGCCTAGTGTCCAGTAAAAGTATTCAAACTATTCAATTATCGTAGAAAGTTTTCGTGGCGATAATAAATCTCTATAAATGTATCAGTTCAACAATCCCATAAGCATAATATCTTACGATGATAATGGTGTACGATTGAAGTCTCAATCGTCACTTTTGATTTTCTTAAGTATGTATCTTATATGGAGTTAATTGAAATAACGCTGCGTTCTATAGTATTCATTTAATTGTTACTTTGTGTTAACCTTTGAACAAGTTGAACAAATAAATGGCTTTAACAAGGTATTATTTTGAATAATATGCTGTAACTTGATATTAAAAAGAATCTTAGTCATTATAATGCTTATACAAAATAACCTTTGAAAAATCGTCTTGCTCTTTTGATCAACGATGGTCCTGTTGGTCTTGATAGCGACGTGGTTGTTGGGAGGGCGCTGTTCCGATTCTTTGCGCTCTGCCTGTGTCTCACATGTGAAGAGTATGTTGTGTTCGCCGCATCGGGCCCGAGTCGCCGAGTAGTACGACGCGTTGGCGTTCACTGGTCGCGCAACATCTGGGGAATCCCCATCCGCTTTATAGGAATTGTAATAAAATGGCATTACAAATAATAATACCAGTGATAATAACAATAATAATTAGAAGAAGAAGAGTATTTGTATGAAGCCTTGTGAAACTACAATACTTTTCTTTAAAAGTTCCTACTTTGAAACTTGAGTCTAATTGACTACACTGGACAACTTCTTTACAAACGCGCTCATCAACGGACGCCCTTATCAAAGAAATTCGGCAAGATGATAAGCTTCTTTCAGCTATTGAAAAGCATGTGCAAAACGATATGGATGCAAAGTTTGAGGAGCTGTATCAACGACATCAACGACTAGAAAATCATGACGGTCAGATGCAAAAGAGATGAAGTGCCAAGTTGAAAGCTACAGAACAGATCTCGCTGACCTGAAGAAGAACAAGTCACCATGATGATGATCCAGTCACCGAAACGAAAATCTGAGACCACTTTACTTTTATAACATAGTCGCAGCTAATGTACAAAAAACTAAAAAATAATAATAAAAACAATTGGAGGGGGGGGGGGGAGGGGATCGAGCAATATTGGTTTTGATACGGGCCAAAGAATGCTGGAAAGTATTTGCCAAATTTTAATAATCATAATTTCTACAAAAAAATGATTTCTAATGTTGAAAGAGCCGAGGGAAGAGACGGGGATGGTGGGGGAGAGGGAGATAGGAATAGAACATCGTCCTCTAGTCTTATAAAGCTTACCGCGCGTAACATACTGGACGAATTTCTTCCCTGCGAAACTATTCGCCTTCGTATATGGAACGAAGTCCTCCTCCTTATTGAGGCTCTCGATGTAGTATGTCCCGTTGCACAGCGTGACTAGGATGTCGACTTGGTCGACACTCGAGGCGGCTCGGAGGAGGCGACTCAAAATACCACGGCGAGTGACGAACTCAACGTTGAGCCTATTTAAACAAACAATGTTTTAACAAATACTTGATTTGTATATTTCACAAACAAAATAATAATGAGCTAGTATAAAGCAAAATACCAACAACTAGAATGGCATACCTTAAACAGAAACAATATTTATATATCCAATATCTGTCTAAATCCGTCTAAGTCCCGATCTCGGGAAAACTGTCCGATGAGTTAATCACGCATATTATGTTCATACACACTTTGAGCGACGTTCATTTATAATAATAATAATAATGGCTACTTATATAGCGCACGTTCCGTCTTTCGACGCTCACGGCGCATTAATATTATTACCCCGGTCATCGGATACATACTGCACTCAATTCAGCACACAAAGTGCACATTAGCCACTCCCTGGGGAGCATTCCAGCTAGGCAACCTCGCAGGTGCACACAGTGCTAAGTAACTCCCTTCCATGCGATAATACGCTCATCGAAAAGACTCAGAGCGCAATCGATTACTGTATACATGGTATATACAGAATCCTATGTGCGCAAGCACGGCGTCGCTGAGTGGCGCGTGGCCACTAGTTCAAAAATAATTGTGCAGTCGATATACAGTATAATGAATTTGCAAATAGAGGGGTCCACGTATATTGTAGGGATCTTACTTGTTTGAATAACTGCCACCTTGCCGAGCAACCAGGATATCTTTCTCAATCAAAACGTCACGGTGAACGCGCATCCACTCCATGAGCGGACTCAACGACCATGACGACTTCGGCTGCTCGCAATACACGAACTCGTCCAAGGCCGTGGTGGAAGTCATAGTTCGGAGTGTCGTTTGTCGGGCTCGACGAAAAAGCGACGATTTCGGAGATCGTCGCGGTAATTCATCTCCTCGTCCATCGAATATGAACCGATCACCGTGTGGTCTCGGACATCGAACGAGTTTCCTCGGGTGGCCATTGCAATCCACTCTTTATCTTCGGTATTGGTTTCACTTCCGTTAATATTATAATTCTGATGTTCACCGAAATGTGGGAAATCAAGGCATCGGAAGTCTCTAATGAATGAATCACTCAATAATGAATTTCATAGATATTCTCAAGTTTTGTGTGCTTATTTTTGCTTTGAAAGTCATGAAGTTATACCCACAAAATAGAAGGTAGCCTCTAAAGAAGTGAAATCTGCAAAATGGTTATTTCGAACACTGCTGACTTTATACGACCTTTTTTTTGCACTGACAGCAATGACACCTCCCTGTATGTATTCAGTTTTTGACTACGTCAA